>OX463846.1:38982821-39210193 GCA_949825065.1 Odontocerum albicorne
TATCATGGATTTGCGCTACGCTCAAAAAGATATTGTTTATTGGCTTTCACAATTAACAGCTTTTCTTTTTTTACATAGTCCTTTAATGACCATGCAGTGAGACTCTGAAACCAGTTACATACTAATGTTAAACTCGCTCCATCCTTGACATGCTTTAAGAAACGGCTGAAAAAAAATCTTAATTTCTAGTGAGAAATATAACGTGTTTTATTCCTAATTGTTCTTTCCTCTCCACCATATTTTCCTTTTACTTTGATTGATAATATCTCACTTTTACTTTTATTATGTATATGTTCATAAATTTCATAAAGATGAATTATCATTTGAATATTTTTCGCGACAATGTAACATCCTTTATTTACTTTTGTCTCGCTGGCTGGAAGAGTTTGCCGCCTGCGATAAGCCCGCCATATTATTTTTACAATGAAATATTGTATGTTAATAAATACATTATTAGAAAGATATTACACTATAAGAAAAGCATGTTAGGATGGATTAATTTTAATAATTATCTCTTAAATAAGGTACTCTTGAAACGTAAATTTATAAAATAATGAAAATTATGTATTATATTAAATAAACAAAAACACATATTATCGGTACAAATTTTACATAAAATCCGTTCACTATTGGAGTTGAACTATCTCAAGAACCATATTTATTTATTAAACACTTTTATTTCAAATACAATCTGGTAATCTCTTCCAGCCAACCAGACAAAAGTCAATAAAGCACGTTACATGGTCGCAAAAAAAACATTCAAATGACCCCCACGAAATCCATAAACACATGCGTGATCATACGCCCACAAACCTCACAAAGACGGATAATCACCCGAACACTCCTTTTCATATAAAGTGAGATATCACCAATCAAAGGAAATGGAAGGGATGGTAGAGAGGAAAGAAAATATATCAGGAATGAAACACGTTATATTACTGACTGGAAAGAGGAGTTTTTCAGTCGCTTATTAAAACACGTCAAGTACGGAGCGAGTCTAACATTGTTTTGTGACTAATTCAAGATTCTCGGTCGACGTAAAAAAAGAAGAGTGGTGAACCGGAAAAACCAATAAAGCTAGTCCATGATCGGAAAGACGCTGAAAATTTTCGGCGAGATAAGAGGGGGCGGCAGGATAGTTAAGGAGATTATACAATAGGGTCAGTAAGTAAATTTGGCGTCTATTTCTAACGTTCAACCAGTTCAGCGCCTTCTGGTATGAAGTGATATGATCGTACTTTCTCAGGTTAAAAATAAATCTTAGACAAACATTTTGAAGACGCTGTAATTTGTCCAGCTGTTCCTCTGTAAAATCCAAATAACAGACGTCCGCATAGTCTAAAATGGGAAAGAGCCGAGATTACACGAGTAAAATTTTGGTTTTAGTAGGCATGAATTTTTGGAACACTTTAAGGGAATGAAGTCTGAAGAAAATCTTTCAGCTTACCTCATTTATTATTAATATCGCAATAGCGCATAATCGCATAAGACACATTTATTAAAGATTGTATAGAATACGAGTATCAATAACAAACATTTACTATAGAGATAGAACGGTGTAGGTATCAATTCCAATATGTTATTATATAAATGGAATACTGTCTGTTTTAGTTTGGTTGCAAACTCTTGTCAAATTAAAAATTACTCAAAATGATATTTCTCGTATAGTCTTTATAATAATCATAGATTGAAAAATCATCGTTCGTGTATCAAAATTGTTGAATAATTATATTACGTTATTATACACATCAATTAATGATATATACTTGTGCAACTCATTTAGTTTCTCTTACTCCATACTTTTCCTTCATTAATAATTTAATTGACTTAGATTAATCATACTTTTCTCGATCGTCCTCGACCACGACAGCCGCTCATGCTTGCATAATAAATTAGTTCAGTCAGTCTTTCGTCGCCCACCCGTTAAACATGCCTTTGCCACATCGACTGGATATTTTTCACTCTGTTGAACATATCAGTTTTTAGCTCATAATCATCCTAAATAATTTCATTTCTTATTCTATCATACATTGACACATCACAGATGCTTCTTAATGCACGTATTTATTTTTATTTATTTATATATAACAAAGAATTTTATTAACACATCATTTGTGAAAAAACAACAGATAATTTAATGTGGACACGCAATTTTAATAGATCTGGGTTTGTTGCCTTTCATTTGTTGTGTCCCCAGTAAACTAGGTATTTATCTGTATCTTACTGAATACAAAATAAGTCATTTTTAACAAAAAACCAGGGCTGTGGAGTCGGAGTCGGAGCCGGAGTCGTGGAGTCGGAACATTTTAGGCGGAGTCGGAGTCGGAAAAAATCGACCGACTCCGACTCCATTTAATTATTTTAACATTTTCTTTAATGAATAACGTTAACGTATGTGTTAACCAGTTAACCTCTCATCGTTTCATGCCTGATACTATTTTCCGCGCTTAAAATGATTAAATCAGATTTAAGAGCTTCCATAAATCCTGACTTAATAGAAGCAATTCTTTTTTGAGATCTAATTCCATTTAGACCACGAATAGGAAATAAGATTTATATAAAGTATATTTACTTTCAAAAATCTTATCTTGTGTTCTATTCAATATTGAATCAAAATAATAATAAACAATATTAATAAGATTTAGTTAACGTATGAAAACAAATGAAGCAACCTTTTTATTTTAAAGTGTTTTCTTATTTTTTTTAATACCTACCTGTGTTGTTTTTCTAATTATTTTAAAAGTTTTATTTAATTCTTTTTTTAAATATTAATATATATTTTTAATATTATTTTTGTGTGAAGATATTGCTTAATGCGTATTGTTTATATATTTTTTTATTAAATTGTTTCATTTGTGTACGAATATAATTATTTTTTTATTTATACCTATATCCATTATTAATAAGTCAATATAAATACATTAGGTAGACGCAGTAAATTATAAAATAAAATAAAAATTGAAGTCAGAGTCAAGAGTTGGAGTCGGAGTCGGAGTATAAAATAAAGCCGGAGCCGGAGTCGGAGTCGGAGTCGGTAAATTTTCATCCGACTCCACAGCCCTGCAAAAAACAGAGATGTTCTAGTTGTCCCACACAAACACACCTCAAAAGCATTTTGGCTCGGTTTTGAAATCAATATTAGGGTGCATACATACCATCACGCCGTTTCTATGTGGGGGTAGGCCGAGAAGACTTTCTTATTTCAACACATATACGAGTATATCGCCTCTTCCACATCCATATGCCTTCTGATGAAGCTACTACAATTTGTCTTCTTCCATTTTCATATGTAGTTAAAATATAATAATACATAATTTGAATCGTTGTGTATGGATAATTGTAGTTAATATTGAAATACATTATTTAGTCATAAAGTTTTAGCTACTTAGAAGTCTCGCCTGTCCCTCGGTCTTCCGGAATCCGATTTTCCATTACGGCACCCAGCGTCTACGACAAAAATTACTAATACCGTTATGTAATTCAATAGGCTGAGTCAACGGTAAAAGCTATCGTGTTCGATGTAATTTCCTTGTATTCTTTATACCAAGTATTCTGTTTTTCTCGTTAAAAATTCAAATGCTTTCTGCTTTCAGAAACCATAAAATTCTATGTATTTCGTTTCAGAATAGGCTTAATGTCATTCTTATATATCGTATATTTGGATCGAAATAGGAAGCGTGGTAAGTTACGATATTCATATACGAGGATTATTAACTCAAAAACCACATACTAAAACTTCAAACGCAAATAGTTCGACATATTTCATAAAAAATGTGTGATACGAAGCGATAATCATAACTTTATTATTATTTAAAACTACGAATTTATTACCAGCAAATATAGTGCTTCCACAAATTAATTGTGGATCATTTTCAATCAACCCGGAATAAGAAAACAATTTGACAGATAGAACGAGAGATGCCACGCGACAGATGGAACGAGAAATGCCACACGACAAATAGAACGAGAGATTATTATCATAATACCTAAGTTTCAAACGTATTATACTAAAAAAAAATTGTAAGAAACTATACTAAGATTTCCTGGAATATTTAAAAGTAAATTTCTTTGTTATTTTACTAATTACGTTAATCCTCACGACACGTGATTTTATTGTACCTTCGTTATGATATCGGTGTTACGAGAGAAGTGCTTAGTTCAATCGATATTATGTTTCATCGGAAATGTGTGTGGTTATTAACGCAAAGCATTTTTTTTTAATGAGAGATAATTTTTTTGTATGTCTAATGTTTATAAATTCATTGTAATACTATTGTGACATATAAAATTTTAATTATATTTCCTTGAAATTATAATTAGTCGCTATAATATGGTTTACGAATTCTATTAAATTGAATCATACAAAATTTCCGTTTTAGTGTATAAATTTAGATTTTCAATAAAAACAGCAATGATATCTTAGTTGCTATTATTAACAATGACTTGCTGACATTTATAACGTAGCTTTTCGATACTTTTTTAATAGAATTTTCAGCTGTTTTTGACGAAAAAAAGTTTTTGACAAATTCTGGAACCTGTTTATCTTAAGATTATTTTCCCCCATCAAAACATTTTGTAGCGATCAAAACAGACGATAGTCGGATGATGCAAGGTCTGGTGAGTGGGGTAAAACAGATTAGCCAAATTAAAAAAAACCTTGGTAGATCAGATGTCGCCGTAGCATGTACGAGTATGCATATTCGTCACGTAATGTTATGGGAATTTTAAACAAGGTAAAATGCAATCAAGGTAAATTTCACTGACTGATAATTTATTATTACCTTAGTGCCAGTATTTCTCAATGCAATGCCAATATTATTATTATTATTACATATGACAAGAAATATACACAATTTGAGAAAAAACAACAGGTAATTTGATTTGGACATACAATTTCAATGGATCTGGGTTTGTTGCCTTTCATTTGTCGTATCCCCAGTAAACTAGGTTTTTACCTGTATCTCACTGAGGACGTTTAGTATATACTTTTATATATACTGTATGTACTTTTGCAAGCACTTTATATTTCATATACACCACTATTATGTAATTTATCACCCTTGTCTTTGAAATTATGAGCTGTGATTCCAAAGAAAGTGGTCTATTCCACGCTCTCTAACATATCACCATAGCCAATTTGAATTTGAATATTTGTTAAGAGAAACTATACGAATTAGTTTGAAAGGTCAAAAAGTTCTGTTTGTAAATTATTTTTTTTTCAGTAAAAAAAAACAATGACAAAATGATACGTTATGCATTTATTTTAAAACCACGACACGCTGTATCTGAATATTTCAGTAGTTTTATTTCGCTGACTTTTCATGAAAATCCAAACGTTTCATTTTCCGATGTTGTTTTAGTTTGAAATTGAGTTTTTACACAATTATTAATGTAAACCGTCGGCTAACTTTGTTGCGGCAAACTCAACTTGTAGAAGTTCCAAAAAAAAGGAAAACGATCTCGGGGTTCTATTACACGGGTATATTTCAACGGGAATGTCATAAACAGTGGTTCGACATCCAAATATTTGTTTCAATTTCTCTAACATGGTTTGTTTTTAAAACTTTAAAATTTTCGCTCGTATATTTTTTTAATGTACATAATTTATGTTAATAAATATGCAACGAACAAATATAAAAGTTAAAATATCTTTTACTCTGTATTTCAACAACTGTAAAAGTTTAGTTTTATCATCAACTATTAATTAAAAGTATAATATAAATTCTTTATATTAGATTTTTTTACATAACAAGACAATTAATGAACTAACTTACATGTCTTATTAATGATTTTTTTTAAATATTTTTTTATTTATATTTTTATGAAACTGAAAAACGAAAGTATGCTGAACATACGAGTATATTCCATACAATTTATATTTTTCACAACTTCGTGTAGGATACTACGAGTATTTTGATGTCAGCATGTAGGATATTATTAAGTCAAAAATGTAGGATATTATTTTGAGGTCAGCATATAGGATATTATTGAGTTAAAAATGTTGGATATTGCTTTGAGGCCAGCATCAACCGTGGATAACATACAATATACTCGTATTAGCGCGTGCTCCGTAAAAAATGTATTATATTTTATATTGTATCACACTGTTGTTGCATGCTGTAAAAACTGAAGAGTTTACTGTCATTTGGTAATTTCTTCCGACCAACTAAAATATATTAGAGGCCATAAATAAAAATGAAACTATGTACTCGTATAACCTTTTTTTAAAAAAAATGGGTATCAATGAGAATCGAATCCGCAATCGAAAGTTATATGACAGATATTTTCTTGACTAGGCGACAAAAGGTCTTCTAAAATGTGCATATTACTTGGAAAATTTCATATAATTTTTTAATCGTGTCTTAACAACTATGAAAGTTTTGCGGTGCCGTTTAATGACCGAAGTCCTTTAAATCTAGTAACGAAAAATAATTACAGCTTTTGTGTTCAACGCTTTGTTTAGATTTTCGTCTCATGGAATACCAAATGTCTCACGGCTGAGTCGCGAGCGTTTTTCAGTTCCTTTGAACTTTTACAGTCAAGAGTTTGTTACATTGTTGCTAGTCGTGCGTCTGGTGGCAGACATTCCGTCAGGTCTGTTATGTCTCCTTGACGTGATGCTATATTCCAAACAATTTATTTTTAATTACAGCTTTAATTTTATTGGTTGATGGCATCAAATTATTATTGGAGCTGAGTAAGCATTTATTTGATAATATTTAATTTCAATAGTGAACCCTTTTGTAACACTTTTTATTTCTGAATTATGACTTGTATCAAATGAAATAGCGCTTTGACAAATCTAAAGCGCGTTGTACGATCTAAAAGCGTAGCTTTGCTATCAATTACTTTATATCATATATCAAATCATCTTTCAGGTGGTTCCGGACTGAAAAGGTTAGAGCGTGTATGAACAGATGTTGTAATTAAAATTTGTTAAATCTATCCTCTATAGTATGTCAACTAGAACCGATAAAAGACGTGATGTTTCATTATATTCTGAAATGTTAAAAATTTAATGTGCCGCGGTTATCAAGTTTCTTTCAAAAGATGAATATGTTTAGATGCCGTCTACGGAGAATATTCTTGTTGAAATATCGAATGGGAATGTATGTGGATTGCTGTATACTGATGATACGACAATATTAGCTAAGAACGAGGATGAATTGCAGCCTGAAAAAGATTGAACGTAGTCGAAAAAATGCTATAGAAATGTGCAAAATGATAAAAATACATGGGATGGACAAAGAAACATATGATAGAATACGGAATGAAATGATTATGAATAAATATGAAGACTGATTTGTCGAGTTAGTTGATGAAGATCATTCCGAGATGATTTGGGCATGTAAAACGAATTAATAAAGAAATACTTACAAAACAGATAAACAGTGCAAATGTGAGTGGAAGGCGTGATAGGGGAAGACCAAGGAGATTATAGTTGGATCAAGTGAATTATATTTTGAAAGAAAGAAATATAAAAAGTATGAGAAGGTGCATAGACGTAGAATAGGTGAAATATGTATGTCGCGATAGGAAACTTTGGGGTTATTTCCTATATGCCTTCACCGACAGGAATACGGTGCGATAGTATTATAATACTCGTGTCATTCTCGATTAACAAGAAATTATTTTAAATACTTTCAGTTATAATTATTTTAGAGAAGGTTTTAAAAAAAACATTTCTACAGCGGAATATCGGACATTGTCAGCTTTTCTATATTCCTGTTTCGACAAACATCAACGGTATATCCACATAAATAACGAGGAACATGTCAACTTTTTCATTTGGGAATTGTTCACATTTTTTACAAAGTTATTTCCCGCTATATTAATGTTGCAACTTTTAAAAAGAAACCTGTTTTATCGACTGAACTCGTTTAGTACTAATTATCGCCACGCGGCGCTGCTTGCAGTCACATAAGCCCTAGATATTTAGAGTATTGCTCTTAGTTGGTTGTCATATTGTGTATAATTTGAATATAATTTAAGGTATTTTTATATAATTTCTAAAAAATAGGCTCTTTTATTTAAATCTTTAATTTTTACTTGAAGAAAAAATACTTTTATAAAAATAAGAGCACTTATAATATACGAAGTTGCTGAAGCAACTTAGTACATTATAAATGCTCGTATTTTCATAAAGTAATTTCCACTTAGTGAAACATACACGTTCAAAGTGTATATTTTACTCAGTTGAAATATTTTGTATAAAACATTTAAGCTATAAAAATATGTCCAATAGAAAATTAAATGCATGCACATGAAAAAATATAAGATGTAGATTCATTTAAAAAATATTTGGTGCAGAAAATCATAATTTATTTTATTTTGAAATTTCGCTGTAATAAAATTTTTCATTTAAACTTAGTTAACAATTACTATTTTACTTTGACTATGAATCATTCTTTGATATTATTTCTGAAAAATAATTAAACGTCTTTATAAATCATATGTGCTACTCTGTGCGTAAAGGGCCCTAATCCAGCTTTTGATGGTGTGATCGTACTCGCTTGTGCCTGGCGTCGTATTTGCAATTGGACGCAGTTCTGTGATAGTGATAAGTGTAGTTTTAAAGATAATATGTATGTTTCTTAATATAATGTATTTTTTTACATTGTTATGGTGTTGATAAGTACAAATTTAATCGAGGTAAATTAAGTTTATAACGTATTTTTTAATTATTGTGGAATAGTGATACTATTGTGTCTTGGAAAAATCGATATCTGGCGTCGGTTCCGCCATGAGGCTATGTTGTTAGGTTATGTTAGAGATACGACGAGTTCAAATAACGGTGCTACATTTAATACATATTTTCATCTACATTTAAAGGGCAGGCGATTCGATCTGGTTTTACAGGTTTTAACTGCGATAAGTCGTTCTATGTGATATTGCAGTGTCGTTTTGCCGATGTCAACGGCGAGGTAGCACATTATTACTGATATGTTATTTTTTGTTCCGATTGTTGCTTAAGTTTTATTATTGTTACCTTTCCAATTTAATTTATCCGTCTTTGCTATGTTGTTTATTTTTGTTTACTTCATTAATTTCAAGGTGTATTTGCTTAGAATTCTTGCCGGCAGAGTAATGTCAATAGAAATAAAGATAAAAGTTAATACTGGAGTATTGGCGGCAACCTTTATTTTAACGCAATTAACTAATTTTCTTAACAAAAAAAAGCAGACGTATTAAAGGAGTCAAACATTATGATTTGAAGGATATGTGTGGACTTAAATTGTATGATTAATATAAGAAAGGAAATATTAGCAAGTATGCATGACAAACAAATATTTACACCAGCTTAAAAGTTTGCCAAAAGAATTTGATCACGTGGGGAAGAGTGTAGATTAGAAACGGAGTGAAATGCAAATGTTAGTTAATTTAAATACCGGAATCAAATATTCGTCCAAAAGAGAGACCCCGGAAAATACAGTTAGAATACGTGAACGAACTTGTAAATAAAGCATGCCATGTATGGAAAATAGCTAGCATAAAAAACTATACGAATTCATATGATGTGAAAGAACTTTGTCAGTGTTTTCCGTATTCTCGACTTCATTAATTAATATTTTATATGGTACCTATGTCGTTTATAGATTTCGAAAAACTATCCTTGAATAAGGTTATGACTTTTAAATTAAAACTTTTACACTTTCAATAAGAAGTTTACTATCAAAAGCTATTCCTAGTTAAGATTACTCTGGTTTCAACAATGTATAAGTTAAACAATTATTTCTCATAACATGGAAGAGATTACATTTAAGACATAAACAAACTGGCAATAAAGTTTAAAAGAAAAAGCAACATAGTAAATTCTGTTAAATTAATTTGAGTCCACACATTCTTTTCTCAATTATTGTTACCTTAATTCATACATGTTACTTTTAGAACTTTCCCCTTTAGTGCCATTTTTGTAATTTTCCCTCAATTTTATATAAAAAAAACATAGACACTCTTCTTTCTTTTATATATTCCAAAACCTTGAATAAAAGAGTTCAGATCCATAAATGTATAAAAACATAGAGAGATAGATATGTATGTTTATATCAGAAAATTAAAATTGCTTATTTAGCAATAGTTGCAAACCAGTGTCTATGGTTTTTATAATTAATTACCTTTAAGTTATCCCCTGCTCATCCCAACTAAAATATCGTTTTATCCTTTTGAGTTTTTTTTAATATTGGGCGTGTTTTGCAGCTTTCCCTGACTGCAGCCGCCAGTAGATAGAGTCTCCCCGGCCTGTTAACTCCTTTAAGCTGCCATCATTCCACGGTTGACAAGTGACAACACATCTTCCAGCATGGATATGGAATCCAAAACCTCACTACATGAGGAAGACTCCAAAGTCACCCTCACTATTAGACTTATTATGCAAGGGAAGGTAAGATCACCCGCCTTTTTTTATATTAAACCCTTTCTTACTACCTCTTAGTTTGATTACACCACCGTAGAAACCAAGCACTTGTAATATTTTAAACCTATGCTTTTTCTTTCAATACAATAAGAAATATATTTTGTTTTATGTACTTCACGATTAATATACTTCATTAGAAAGTTTAATTTGGAATTGTTGGAATTTCATCAGTTTGTGCTGTTTTAGATATATTCTAAACAAATTGAGATTTGTAATAAACTAACGCTACATTAGATTGATTTAAATTTTAATAAAAACACAACCAATATATTTTATCAATCATCAATAAAATAATTGATACTTTAAATATTATAATCTTGCATGTTATTTCGATTTAAAATTGTGTTATCAAGTGTTGTTTGTGGTATATAATATTCAATTAGTGTTATCAAAAATTGTTTGTATGAACTGTAAACATGTATATGATTTTTTTTTCAATATTATCCTGTAAATATATCAGAAAGGACATTATTTACTACTTACTATAATTAGTGTATACATTCTATTAAATTTATTTTTCATATAAAATATTTTTAATAAGAGTTACATGATTGAAATTCATTTTGTACATGGCTCGGTTGTTATATCTAAAAAATATCACATTTTGAATACCATGCTATCTATTGTTCGAGAAGATGCTATAACTTGGAATCACATACATTTTGTGATAAAACCTATAAATGTGTAATTATCAGACCATCATCTAACTGTTCTACACATTTTTAGAAAATAATAACTTTTTTTGAGCTGGCAAGTAGCAGCATGGTGTTACACACATATTGGTGTCTTCTCTTTGATTTTTGGCAGATTCCAAGCTGTAACTTTATTTTATATGAATTTGTGTATATGTATGGTTAAAGCCACCTTGATTTCAATGGGATATGGCCATGTAGTTGACAGGTCGGGCTTCCGTGCAGAATATCACCGATTCAAAACCCCTGTAAAGTTATCATTCTTTGTTAAGAACAAGCATTTTTCCCCACTTGATGATTTATTCATTCATTCTGCATGCCCAAACCATTTCAGAGTGCCCTTCTTCATCTTACTTACCACATCAGCCTTAATTTTCACATTCATCCCTTATCACTTCATTCCGTATTGTGTTATAAATTTTCACACATTTCTATAGCATTTATTCGGCATCTTTTAGTATATTTCTGTATCCACGTTTCACTCCCATAAATCAGAGTTGGTTCTAAAATACTGTTGTGACTTATCTTAGCAGATTTTGATACTCCCTGGTTTGAGTATATATGTCTTAGTGCCCCAATGACTGTTTCATATTGTTACACACCATTTGATATACCCTTTTAACTCTTAGATTTAAGAAAACACCACCCAAATAGCAGAATCCCTCAACTTAGCTCCACTCTTTCATTGTTCACCCATGTATCACATTTACTTTTCATTGACATATTATTCTGTATTTTTTTTAATGTTATAATCATCATCACCAAACTATATATTCCACCAGAATCACAGGGATGTCATGAAACGACTCCATCCAGTTTGATTCACAACCCGGCACTCAATATCCTCGCACATTAGGCTTGGACTATGTATGGCAACACATAAAATCTGATAATATGGCCTTAAAATTGATAAATTGTTGTAGAAAAGTATGCAAATACATTAATATTAATTCAGAAAACTATCATTATCACCCTTTAAGTTTTATCATTAACACAGGGATGCTATAAGTCTCCATCCAGATTGGTCCATAGACTAACACTCCACATCCTTTTAAGTTTAAATAAGAATTCATATATTAATTAATTTATTATTAAGTTGATTAATTAATCATTCAGATATGAATTTGGCCTTTGATGTTCCTTAAATAAGAACTTCTTGAGAGCTCCGAAAAGTGATTGACATGTCAAAAGAAAGTGTGATAAATATAGTTCATGTGTTTACGCACATTTCAACATATTTATTAAAGATTAATGATCTGAAAATTGGTTGAGTTTTTTTTATGACTTGGAAATGAAAAAAAAACATAACCCATTATTGCAATGTTTTGCACTTGTGCTAAAGTAATAAACTGAATTTGATTTTCATAAATGAAACAGTTTAGTTTATGAACAAAAAAAATATTACTATTATTAGTTCAGATAAGAAATTAATTGACAGTTTTACATTAATGTGTATACTGTGTAAAATAATCAATTGTATACATTATTGGTTCCCATTTGTGTTAATGTTTTCACACTTTTATTTCCTATTTTTTTTACCATTTAACTTTGCATACATACATACCATCATGCTAGCTCCTTATCAGGTTTGGCAGAAAGGAGAGGCGCCAGACTTGCCTGCCGTGACACATATTTCGCCTCTTCTACATCCATACACCTTTTTATACAACTCCTACGATTCCTCTGACTTCTTACATTTCCTTGTTTCAAAATATTGTACACATGATCCAACCATACTTTCCTTGGTCTTCTACCATGTCTATTACTCACATTTGCATTTTATATTTGTTTTGTTAGTTCTTCATTCAATCATTCATTCCATGTGCCAAAACCATTTCAGTGTTTTAAAAATATTTTACTTTTCTCTCACTTTTTTCAAGTTCTTAGGTCTATTATATAAATGTTTATCAACTTCTTAGTCGTCACTCATAATTGAACATATTATGGTTGCCTAATGATCTAGAACTGAGCAGATGATTCACTTCTACTGCTTGAAGTTCTGAACCTTGATGAGTGAAGCACTCGGTCATCTCTTTTATTTTGACTATCCACCTCGCAGGAGACTGTATTTTTACTCTCCACCCTTCAAAACTTGTCTCTACCTGTTTTTCAACAGTTTTCTCTTTCTCTGTATTGTTGACTGCCTTTTTTGACCTATTGATCTTGGAGGATGAAAACATTGGTGCCTCTTGCAGTCCATGAGATACGAAGCATTCGGCACCAATACTACACCTCGAAAACATCCCTTATATCTTTCCCTTTTCCTCAGTGTCCATGTCTCCACTTCATAGGGTGCTATGAAGAAAACCAGAGTTCTCATAGATTAATTTTGGTGTCTAGCAGGGCTGTGGAGTCGGATGAAAATTTACCGACTCCGACTCTGGCTTTATTTTATACTCCGACTTCAACTTCAACTTTTGACTCAATTTTTATTTTATTTTATAATTTACTGCCTCTACCTAATGTATTTATATTGACTTATTAATAATGGATACAGGTATAAATAAAAAATTAATTATATTCGTACACAAATGAAACAATTTAATAAAAATATATATAAACAATACGCATTAAGCAATATCTTCACACTTTTTTACACGCTTTTCAAATATCCGACAGAATAATATTTAAAAATAACTATGAAACTAAAATGTGAGAAAAATATTTATGCCGATAACAGACACATGTTCTTATTTTATTTATTTTCCTAGAAAATAAATAAAAGCAGGAATTTACTATTTGTACGGCTGCAATAAACTGAACATAATCCCCTTTTGGGGTTTATTGCGATTATAAAAGTCTGCATAGTATCAGGCATGAAACGATGAGAGGTTAACTGGTTAACACATACCGTAACGTTATTCATTAAAGAAAATGTTAAAATAATTAAACGGAGTCGGGTCGATTTTTTCCGACTCCGACTCCGCCTAAAATGTTCCGACTCCACGACTCCGACTCCGACTCCACAGCCCTGGTGTCTAGAAGTATCGATCAATTTTAGTCATTGCAGATTTTGCCATACTTATTCATCTCCAGATCTCTTATTCACAACCTTCATGTTTCGACATACTTAGATAAATATTTAAACCTCTTCATAGATCTCTCAGCTGATTGAATTGGTCAACAATTTGTATTTTAGTCATGCTTTTATTTATTCTAAAACCTAATTGCAGGCTTTCTATCTCTACTTGTTTCATATATTCTGCCATTTCATCTTCATTGACGATTAAGGTGTTGAAATCTTGGGTTGTATAGTTTACAGCCTCCTATCATTACTAAGACCTCATACCTCGAAATTTTTATTTAAATTTTATTATTGAAACTTTTTAATGGTCGAAAAAAATACTATTAAATAAACTACTCCAACATGTCATGTTTCCAACTTTTCAATGATTAAAACTTTGATTCATATTGGAAAAAATAAATACCAATTTTTTTTCACATTTTCAATACTAAATGATCCTTTTGGAGTATGTAAAGAGTACTTTCTATCCATGCACCAACTTTTGATTGTCTTCATCCATGTACTTCTGTTTCTCAAACCTTTTTCTTTGCCAAAATTTCTCCAACTATCTCCTTCCATTATTTCCTCGGTCTACATATATTTGTTTTTATAAGTCTTTCGCGCTTCCTTCTCTCAATGAGGTCAAACCATCTCAAGATTCCTTTTTTAATTCTACTTGTAACATTTGTGTCTAGCAAACAGTAATATCTTATCCCTTCAATCCATATTCTGTCATACATTGTAACGGTAGATATTATTTGCAAGGCACACATTTCTACTATACTTATTTTGCTCTTATCCTTCTCATTTCAATTCCCAGACTTCACTTCCATATGTCAAGTAAAAACTCGTTAGACACCAAGGTACTCATTTTCAATAAAATATACTCTGTGTGATTTCAATTTAAATAGGAAAAAAATATTTATTCTGGTGTGTTTTTATTGTGTATAACATTAATTTCATAGTGATGGCAGATACATTAATGTGTATTTAATGGTATATTAGTTTCCATTTTCTAAAAACAGCTCAGCATATTACTAAAAATGTGAAATATACATTAGCTGTTGATGCTACTTTATGATACATAATGTAAACAATTTGTTGGTTTTGTGCCAAAAGTTTTTAATGAACTCGCCAATTTATCACATGTAAAATCATCATCATCAAACTCACGTTCTACTCCAAAGATAAATCAAACAGATGCAACACACACAAGGTGCATTAGAAACATATTTTTGTTTGCTTCTTAGCGGCCCAATGGTTGGCATAGTTTCTTAGCACCTGGGTATCCCAAGTTTAATTCCAGACAATTCCCAGGCTATTTTTACTTGGAGGTCTTTTTCATCATCATTGATTGTTATCCTGGTGTTTAGTTACATAATTCTGAGAGCGCTTTTGGGGTAGTATTACAAAATAACGCTGTATGAATTCCAGTTTTTTTTTATCAAAGCAAAGAATCAAATTATTTTACGAATAATTAAAAAATATTAATTTATATGTTTATTAATTTAGACTATTTTAATTTATGTTGTACTAGAAAAATTCAGCTGAATATTAAAATATTTTTGAAGCAAATTTTCTGATATGAGTAAATTTTAAATATTTTCATTTCCATCTAATTTAATTGAATCGAAGATCTCAAATTACGTATCACATTCACTCTATGTCTATTGAAGCAGGATGAAAGAAGAGATCTCCAAGTCTTTTATCTTCCCATAAATCTTTTGCTTCTGCTACATCTATACACCTTGTCATATGTACTCTCTGATTTTTAACACTAAAAAATATCAATTTGGCTGTAAGAATTTTTTATAGGTATTCCCAAACACCCTTAAAAAATCTTGGATTTTTTTTAAATGAATGAAGTAAACATTATTTTATTTGTGTACAAGTTTTCTGTTTTAACTTAATTGATTGATAACTCTGAAAATAAAGGTTCAAATCGAAGCAGAATTCTGAAACTGAAATCTCTTTGTATCACAAAATAAATATTGATAAATAAATATTGAAAGGTAAAAGCAAAATTGATTTAAATATATGTTGTATATGTCAATCTTAAATACCTATATGTTAGTCAATTGGTGTTTTCAATCTTAAATGTGTGTTTAATCAATTGATGTTTTCAATCTCAAATATGTGTAGTCAATTGATGGTTTCAATCTCAAATTCAAATATTTTGCATAAAAAAGATTCACAACTATTTAACACTATTGATTTTCTACTTCCAATAGGTAAAATCTGATGTCGAATCTGTAGATATGTTTTCAAATAACCGATAGAGAATCCATATAACGCATATCAATGTCAAGTAACTGGGGTAAATTTAAATGTCATCTATGACTCATGATATACTCGTAAAATAGAACAATATTGAATAAATACATTCTTATTTATTTATTTAACACTTTTATTTCAAATACAATCTGGCCGGTTTATTGTTCTTAATTCTTCATATATGGTAAGAAAAATCTAGTTTTGTGAATTATTCCTGTTTTTTTTGTGACATGCACGCCGCCCAGACCTAATGAAGAGTATACTTGTGTAGTATCCGTGGGTCTCAGGTTCAATTCCCAGTGGGCGCAAAAGTGGTTTTACTTGGAGACATTTTTTCATCTGAATTTATTGTTCTGGTGCTTAGTAACTTACAAAAATTCTTGGAAGGTTCGTGAGGTAACAGGTGTTACAAAATAGTGCTATATACATTTCTAGGTTTTTATTTTTTTTACATACCACACTTTTTTTATTTGAATCTCTTTTCAATTGCTAAAATGATATTTATCTCCAGAATCATCATGGCTGAAGCTAAAAATATATTTCCTTTGTTGGATGGAACAGTGTCAACCTCAAAAAGCATTTAGAATATTTCTATGCCCATAGTTTTCCGGTGCTGTAGGAGAAATCTTTTTTGTATATCACTTGGAATGAACGTTGATTATTTAATGCTTTGAATACTATTCAATATAGTATTTAAACAAAAATATTCAATCTTTCATCACACAGTTTTTTCAAGTGTTGATCTCTAGGTCTGAGGTGACCAATTTATGAAATTTCAGAGTATTCGAATTGTTTTAAATGGAATAAATATAACCATAACAGATGTCCTTGTGTAACACTTGGGGTTTCGAACCGACAATTAAAATCTATAATAGAAAACGTATTAAAATTAAACTGCCTCCTAAATTTGAATCAACTTTCAAACATTAATGTTTTTTATGCATAAACAATTTATACTTAATGGAAATGTGTATAAATCACCCTGATTATTATTGTTCAACATTAACATGTCTGGATTGAAAGCCAATAGTCTTACCAATTAGGCCACAGAGGACTAGGAATTGATAACATTTCTTTGTGGCTATGGTGAACAATAATAATCTGGGTGATTTATACACATTCCCATTAAGTATAAATTGTTTATGCATAAAAAATTTCATGTTTGAAAGTTGATTCCAATTTAGGAGGCAGTTTAATTTTAATGCCTTTTCCAATATTGATTTTAATTGTTGGTTTGAAACCCGAAGTGTTACTCAAGGGCGGACATCTGTTATGGTTATATTTATTCCTTTTAAAACAATTCGAATACAATGAAATTTTTAACTTAGTCGCCTCAGACCTAGAGATCAACAATTGAAAAAACTGTGATGAAAGAGTGAATATTTTTTATAGATGATTTTTTGGTTTAAATAATGATTTGATGGATTGATAAATTTTTCTTAGTTAATATTGGTTTCTTTATGTTATTTTTTTATATTATTAGTACAAGAAAATAAATAAATTATCTGTGTTCCAATCTTAGCCATGTTTGAGAAACACTCAAGAGTAGACTAATTTGAATGCTTCATTATTATCTCAGTATTGTCTGCCTGCCTGCCAGTATTGGGATTGGGAAATCAAAGGTAGCAATGAACTCAGATACATGAGGCAGTTTGTGTTGTCAAGTATTCAAATTAATGCTGTCTCAATGGAACATCTGACAAGATTATCTCGTTAAATTTTCTGGAAATTAATTAGTCAATGCAAGAGGGAATAATTTTCGATAATATTGTAATAGATATTCTTCTAATTTTTGTACCATGTTGTGATTCCACTGCATTTATCATTATTTTTATTCTATTGAGTTCAAACAAACATTTTTCATGAGTTTTACAAAAATTGGATTCTATAAATTTAAACTAAAAATTCTCAAAAAAAAAAAATTAAGTAAATTTCGACTGAAAATCCCAAAGCTGGACTTGGTCAGCGAAAAATATTCAAGTTAGTCATTACTTTTTTTACATTAGGGTATACCTGATTTTATGACTAGTTCGAGGAATTTATTTCTGGTGTGTGATAAAGGTTTGGCATAAACTATTTATTTTTTTAGAAAATTTGTAACTTAAAGAAATTTTGAGCAGTCAGTTTATCCTTTTATTTGTAAGTACATGGATATAAATGAAAGGAGTAACTGAATTCATCACCGAGAGAACATATTTAATTGAAATAAGGAAAGCGACAGTACATCTTCACATATATTTGCACAGGATATGTAGTCCATTCATTCGCTTCAGGAAACATGATGTAAATCAGACAAATTATGGGCTTAACTGATGTTGGGCAGATAATTTAAGACATCTTCTTGTTTTACGAACTGCTACTGCAAATCTTACCAATGAAAATAGATGTAAATTAAATTTGACTACTAATAAACTGTTTTTTTTTCCACTAAAAACAAAATACTGTTAAATATTATTTACCAATTGTGAAGAGAGTGTTATTGATATATAACTGAACATTAATATTTTCTCAATTATGTTTATCACAGTTGTGTTTCTCTAAAAAGAATATTTTATTTTATAATAAATAACTTTATTTCTCCACTAATTTAATTAATCTCCATGTTTTTACCTCCTATCTCATTCAGCCTGAAGAGAACCTATGGATGGAAGATAGAAACATGTGTCGCGATGATAAATGTATTTAGTGAAATAACAAAGGAATTTATTATTAAATATTCTAATATAGAGTTCCACAAAATTAAAACCGAAACTTTTGATTAATTACATAATATTTTAACTCTTAAATATTTTTTTCTATAATTTAGTGATTTCTTCTACGTTTTTTTAGCTTAATCACAGAACCTGCTAATAAAAGGGAGCAGTTTTTAAAAATTTATAGATTTTTTTTTGACAAACCCCATTGAATTTATCCTAGTATTATTTCATTATTAAGTCGCAATATTTTAGATATTGACCCAAATATTAGAGGAATCATTGCCAGTGTTAGTAAACTAGTTATTCCTTACTGACATTGCACTTTGAAACACTTCATTCCACCTGAATTTATTTAGTTTCGCTAATGAACCACCTTTTATAAATTCATAGTTAAGACGCTCTATAGGTGATATTCTATATTAATGAAACAACACTATACAAGTCTTATTAATTTTTTTATTGTTTTTAATTTTAATCAAACAAATATTGTGATACACTTTTGTTGTATACAGTACAGCTTATTGACATATGGTAATTTCTTTCAATGTATTATAACAAAAAGATCTTAACATGTTTTTTTATGAAAAACCAAACAAGAACCCTTTTTCATTTTTTGGTTACATCGGGAATCGAACCTGATACCCTTAAGATGGAAGTCAAAATGCTTTATCAACTAGTCCATGGAGGTCATCCATATTTATAGAGAAGTGTGTGAGTATATTAGCACACACAAATATAGGAAGATAGCGGCTATCGGAAAATATTCATATTATTACGTAGCTTTAAACATTGTGATTTAAAATAACTTGATTTGTGTGAAGTATTTCCTGATAAAATTGCTGTCATTGAGCTGTGCTGGTAGCACTAGCCGGCATGTATAATCCACTGGAGTGGAAATCTCATTAGTGCATGCATCAGCGTGCACTTCTAAGGATGCCTTACAGTATCATGTTTCTCTGCAGCCACATACATATATCATTTGCCGATATCCACACCTTTGTCATGTCCATAATTCTCAAGCTTTTAAATATTATTATAAATTAAATTATGATGGATATATTTAAAACTCAATAACTATTATTAGTTATTATTATTTGCTGAAATCGGCATATAATACGAGCCAGAAAAAAAAAATATTGTGATGTGTAGTAAACTAATGTCACCCAAAGAATACTCTTCAAATTTATGTTCGACATCTATGTTAAATGCCACTACAATAATAAATTCTGATGAAAAATGGTGAGAAAGAAAAAACTTATCCATAATCCTTTTTGAGTAAATTTCTGGATTCCAATTCTGGTCCCAGTAAGAAAAATTAAATAGTTTTTCACTTGTTCAGGTCTGACAAGTTTGATTAAATGGTTTTATATTTCGATTATGACCAATCTTGTTTTTAATGATAATATATAATTGTTTTATTGCTCGAATGTCTGAATTCTAGATAATGAACATTTCTCTCGTTTTATGTTTGAACTACAAAAATTCAACCAGGGCTCTAAATTATTCCCTTGAAATTTTATTTATTAATAGCCATATGTTTGACAGTGTTTAAATATATTTTTTTTTTATTTAACCATCTACTTATTCTTAATTTTTAACTTTTTTCAAGAATCATTTAACACGTTCAATGCTAACAACGCGCCCTAGTGCGTTCTTCTTCGCAACCACCGGGTGCTAACAACGCGTGTACGTCAAGTGATTTCAAGTCGTGATTTTTTTAAATCTTAATTAGTCAGCTACATGTGAATTATCTTAATAATTTGATCGCATTGAATGTGTTAAATGTGCTACTAACTAAGCCACAGACGTTGTCTGTTTTATCATAATCTTATTCCAGGAGTGGAAAATGACAGATCACAATGACACTTAGGCCTGGTTTTTTCCCTCCCTCAATTTTGAAAATAGTGATCACCATGGTCATCAACCATAGTTTTCCAGAACTAGCAATCTCTTGCTCTTACCAGCCCCTCCTCAAATGAGCACCCCGTAGCTTTTTTCACCTGGTCACTAATCAGATGGGCGCTTGGCCTCTGCTCTTTTTATCATTTGCACTTCCCGTCAGAACAGACATCTCAAGGATGTCGTTCTCCCCTCACGTGTCCAAAATTTTGTAAAATTCTTGCACACGTTACAAAAAGTCACAACCTTGAGCTCTCCAATAAAATCAATCATTTGGTATTTCTGGCAGTCGATGAAATGTGTAAGAGCCCCTTCTAATATTTTATCAAATCTTTATTGCGTGCTTCTAGTATTCAGATCTCCACACCATATGTGCATGTTCCAAGTCTTTCAGCTTGTTATTTCTTGCCGTGTTTGAATGGTCAATGAACATGAGTTTTGTTTTGCTCCTGTTGATATGCAAGCCAAGTATTTCACTATCTGATTCTATCTATACAGAGGTATACTTCAGGAATTTCCTATTCATGAATTTGGTAAAATTATATTCTGTAACTATATAGTCAGTAACAGTCAATGTCGCTTAGCAAAAACATCAACAGATGTATAATATTATTGTGACAGACCAGTGATGTTTGGGCCTAAATTCATCTTTCTTAGCTAAAACATGTTGCTCATAAACCTATTCCCAACGTATCTTATTTCACCTGAACAAATAATTTGATATTGGAATTCTCATAAACCCACTAACTCTTTGTAAAAAATAGATTTTCAGTAATTATTTTCTTTAAAAAATTCTTTTCTGAATATGTGTGTTGATACTTCATTCAATTTTATAATGAAAATGTTGAAAAATATGCTAAATTTAAAAATCATTCTCTACCTTGAGATTTTCATCAATTGGAGCTAACAAAAATTAGTACTTTGTTTTTTTAAACAACTTTATGGTAAAATTATATTGCATAACACTTCCCATTGTATACAATGCAATCGAGCACATTTATGTGGTGCAATTCCATCCAACCGATGAGAAAAATGTGGGCAAGACCAGACAGACCTTTTAAGATGGGTACCGTCAGGAACCTGAACCCCCTGAATGGAAGACAAATGTTTTACCAACTAGGCCATGGAGGTAATCCTATATTTTCTTTAGATTGGAGGTAAAAATTATGAGATCTATCTTGCTGAGTGTAATTAAGTTCTATATATTTTTTCGCTCATGTACACTACCCGGCGATAATTAATACACATCGGGCTTAAGAAAGACTGTTGGCCATAATCGGCTAACTTCGGCTTTGTTGAGTGTCATCTCACCGAGTGACCACACCCTAGAACACTTGACAACGACTGACAAATCGTGACTGAACATGTGTATGAATGACAGACGACGCTCGACAAAGCCGAAATTAGCCGATTATGACCGACAGTCTCTTTCTTAAGCCCAATGTGTATTACTTACCGCCGGGTACTGGAATGCAATATTTATAATTTTAGTTTAGTATGGCTGAGAAAAGTTTGATGATTTTTCTCATTATACAAAAAGGACACTTTTCTGTCAGTACCTGACAACCAAGTGACACATTGAAGTGTTTTTAATACAGAGATTCATTGTTATATTCAACAGTGTTAGCGCAGGCAAGCGGCATATTTGCATCGGAGCCAAAATTTTGTAGAAACGTACTCGAACAATTTCTTTTTTGTTAGCATGTAGAATTTTTTTTCAGGGAAGTCCCGACTGACAGGCAAGTCTACTGGCCCTGTGAATTGAGATTAGGAAGATGGACGGTAGTGATTTTATTGTGTCCTGCTCTCGTATACTGTCATTTTGGCTGTTAGCCAGTTTGTAGTAAGATTTGGCCACACGCCAACCATTGGACACTTGTCTCTTGCATCAAGTCATTGCCGTCCAATAATCTGGATTGATTTTATATACATTTATACTGAGTTCATGTATTGATTGCCATATGTTTTGACTGTGATAAACGTAATAGCTGCAATGACATTATTTTTATTAACACATTCAGTGCTGAAAATATCATATAAACTTTTACTGGGTGCTTAAAACTCTTATCACTGTTCTATTCCGTATTTCTTTGGATGGATTTAATAATAAGTGAGTCTGGAGTAGCTGACATGGTACTCATAGGGTATGACATAGGTATATGACAATTAATGACTTAGGTATATGACGATTAATTATATCTATTCTCACCTTTTTACAATTTTGAAGAATGTTAAGTATGGGCAAATTCTTTAATACTGCAGAGATTTTAAAAGAGGTTATTCAATAGACAATTTGATCATTTACATTACAAACTGGCAGCATATATGCTGTCAATATCTTTATCAAGTTTAACAGTCATATGTTCATAAAGAAAAAGTTCTGTAGTATTAATTATAAAAAATGTATATATAAAACAGCAAGACAACTCTGTACCACAGAATGCTATGTCACAATTCAATTAATTTTGACAAGCTATTTATGACGACAATCTGTAAAATTAAAGAAACATAGTTTCAAATTATAGAAAAAATTCGTAAATTTCATTTTTGAATTGAATAGAAAAATGAACTATCTCCTTTGAACTAGAGCTTTATATATTATTTATAATTAACACTGAATACTGAACAGTTTCTTATAAAATCACCGCGGTGCTAAAGAATTTGCACATATTTAAATTTTTTAAAGAAATAGTAAAAACGCATAATTATTTCTTGTCGTACACCCTTACAAACACTATCAGTACCGTCAGTCTATTCGTTTTTTAACCTATCCAAAGAAATTCAGAATAGAACGGTAATGTACATTGTGAGTACCCGCCAAAAGTTAATACAATAATATAAACACCTATAGGAGTTTTTAGAAGTCAATGTGTTACGTTTTATACTATACAGTCATTTAAAACATTATATCCATATCAAATTTTCCAATATTCTTACTGAGAAATTGAAAAAATATACATTAATTTGTATGGTACTCTTCAACCAATTTTCATTGGTGAAATGGACATGTTGAAGAAAGTCAAGCCTTCGGGCTTGATTGGGATCCAATGGCAATGTTGAGTATCACTGGAGTAGAAACATAAATTTCTCATTCATCCTAAAAAAATGTTCTTGAAAAAACAATTATCTTTTAAGTTTGTTTACCACATATGTTTTGAAAGGTCATATTTATTATTTTGAGCACACAAAACTTGAAATATAAATTATTTGTAAAAATAAACTGAAACGGAAATTCAAACATGAGTACTCATTGATATACAAATATATACAGATGATAAATGTTAGTTATTTTCATAAATATGGGCTGTATTTTATTTTGGTGACTTCCATGTCTTAATTGGTAAAGTGGTTATCTTTTACACACAGGTTTCGGTTTTGATTCCCAATGTTACCCAAATAATTAAAAAAAAAATTATCTGTTTGACAATTTTGTATTGTAACAATACTCCGTTGTCAGATGACCTCCATAGCCTAGTTGGTAAAGTGATTATCTTTCATCCTGTGGAATTCGAGTTTGATTTGTTGGAAAAAATAATTTTAGTCTGGTCTTAGGTTAAGGTTTCTAACATCTTTTTGGTTGTTTGGATGAGATAGCAACATAAGAATAAACCCGCCAAGTTGTACTTATGAGTGTAATAACCACGCACTAAAAATGTAAGTGTTGTTTGTTACCTTTCATTAACGCACTGTGAGTAATAATTGTTGAATATACATCTTGGTGGGGCAAGGCTGATTCCTTAGTCTCCATTAAAAACATTACCAAAATGCTTCAGTCAATCCCAAACTGGTGGCAATCATCAGTTGATGTGGAGAGAATTTTGGCCTCCGCATGCAGCAAGCGTGGAGTTTTAGCATTAGAAGCAGTATTATTTTCTTTTAAAATGTGTCATTAACTCCATTGTTCAAGTATGATATTGTAAGGAAATTGAATTGAATAGATACGGGTATATTCCATTCAGTTAATCTTTAAATTGAGAATATTTTTTATTAATATAAACTTCTCAATAAACCTAATTATTCACAAGGGTCATTATATTCTCCTTGATATTTATAATATTATTATCATATAAATACTTATTCCTTTTCCCTTTATAAATGCTAAAAATAAAATGACCAGATTGAAGTTTATACATTTATTGCTGTTCATTTGAATATTGTATCGATAAAATCACAAACAACAATTTACTTGTTTTATTCAATTAGACAGATTCTGTACTTTATTCGATTCTTTATGGTAATTCATTATGATGTTTATTAATCTACCTAAATGATTTGACAGTTTTAGTTTTAATGTTTTTTTTTTTTTACAATAAGAATGTTTTTAAAACAGTTTAGTTGTAATAGTATTTTCAAGGAGTCGTAAAAAGATTGTAATATTTTTTTAAACCTATTTACAAAAATAACACTGTATTCTAAGCTCCGAATTGATTACATTTTTTCATGTCTATAGCGTTTAAGTGATGAAAAAAAATCAAGATTTTAATTCAGTGACATGTGCAACGATTGATCTGTTAATTAGATATTAAAATCATGAAAGTTTCACATAAATTCACACACACACTGCATCCATTTAGTCAGAAAGCGCAGAGTAAATTAGTTAGATCCTGTCTTTTCTTGATGTTCAAGGCAGATAATTTACAAGCATCTATATATAAGATAGACAGCTCTCATTGGAGTTAACAAAATGTGCCCCTTTTTGTATTTACATGAATTTATTTCTTATATGTTTTTTTAAATCAACTAGATTCATTTCATGTCATTATTTTGGTCTGCTTAGATGTTTATTTTTTTCACATTTTTACGGGTGTTTCTGCAGCATCCTTTGTAAATATGATAGTTATTAATCGAGATAATGACGCAATTCATAGCCCCAGTAAACTATTGACCTCTATCCAATATCTATGAGTCTGATTGTGTGACCATCACCGTCCTTATTGATTCAAAGTATGATAATTTGGCATTAAGCACCACTGTATGAGTCATCCAAACATCTCAATTTCATCCAGAAATGTACCTGTTTATTAAAGTCTTCTTACTCTTAGTTCAACCGCGATACATTGTTGAAAATAAAATTCGTGTTTTAAAATTATTTATTTAAAATTTCATCTTGCATATTTGTCATGGAAACATGCAATATTGTGATAACTAGTACTTGTAAAATTAAGAATTCTGTATCTACTCTTACAATATAAAAAGATGGATTTCATCTCTGTTTTCAAATTTATGTTGCCCTCTTTAAAATGAATTAAATATCTTCAATCAATTTTTTTTTGACTATTTTTGTTCATAAAAACTTTGTCGTAAACCGATTAAAACTTAAAGAATTAAAAAATGTCGTAATTGAACATTACATTCCATCCTTTAGTTCGACAATTACAGGGATATAGTTTTGCTTGCAACCGACTGTTTGGGAGCATTTACCTTGCAGAGCAGCAGGAATTGTTCATGCAGAGTGCATTGACTGATAGGCTTGTGTAACTCGTCTCCGTCTACTATTCGCAGACTATTGCCAGCACATTTTTGATTGGGCATTAGTCAGCCAACTCTGCTGCAGAGTGATTTAGTGCGCAACATTGCCACAGCGCATAATGCAGCAGGAATAAAACACATACAGGAATGATGACTATAAATAGTATGGCTCAGCGGGGTGTAGACAACCTTATTGTTTTTGCTGACTGGATTAATTTCAGCTTTGGTGGCAGAGCTTTCCACATTCGATAATGACAGTCATCCGTCTTGTCTTTGGACAGGGTGTGACTTTGTTTTGCTCTTAGGTCTGACTATTCCATTTATTTGTAATTTAGCAGGCATTGATTTTAATTTGACAAGTTTACTTCAACTGATTTTGAGGAAAAGCAACACTATAGCTAATTTCTAACTACAAATTAAAAAAAAAACACTTAATATTTAGAGAGCAAACTTCAAACACGCTCTAATTCGTGATTTGAATCCACTGTTATTGACATATTAAAAAATATTACAAAATATACAGATAGAGTGTAAAAATGGGAAAGTGGTGGCTGTTTCCATTAGGTTAGGTATTTCCTCGCATCTGCATATGTTTAGAAAAATATATTTGGTAAGAATACGGCAGAAATCTTGCCAAGGGAAGGACGAACTACAAAGAAACCTTTCCAGATCTTCCGATATGTGATAGTACTATTTCGGTTTTAGGCGTATTGTGGTGTATGTATATTATACCTTATTTCCTTTTTGATTGCCCCAACTTCATATTCTCTGAAGAAATTGATAAGGCAATAAATCAACCCAGCGGATATTGAAAATATTCTACAATAATACTTCAGTTATAAAATGAAAAGTCCTCTTTCTTCCTTCCTTCTATAAGTGGGACTTTCATTACTCGTGCATGCTCTCTCCTTTTGTTTCTATGTTTTTTCAATGAGTTGGGAAAACAGAAATATACAAATACCACTCTTCTTTTGCAGAGTTTTTCCATATTTTTTTTTTGGTAATTAATTTGTCACTTGACAGTTTAATAAAAAAATATTATTGGATTTCTAATGGAATTTTTTAGTCTTCTTTTCGTTCACTAAATTATTTCTACCCAGAATTATGTCACTTGGACAGCACTGGGCGTTCCACAAATTAAGTCCTCAGTGCAACATATTGGACTCATTGGGCACAGAAACAAGTGCATGGGCACTTTCTGCAATGCTTTTTTGTAGGACTTTTATTTTAAGTCTACCTGTCAGTGTTCTAACTATTTTTGATTACAGGTAAATTTTCTCCTTGTGGTACAAATCAAAATAAAACAGAAAAATACAAGTTTTATTCTCCTGATACTTCAATTCACATGTTAAATTAACACATATTTAGAAATTTCTACTCATTTGTGTCAAAGCAATATCCATAAGCATTTTGTTTTTTTTTTTTTTGAAAATGTTGATTAAAATGTTGTTTTTTTTTTGTTTACAGGAAGTCGGTAGCATTATTGGAAAGAAAGGTGAAATTGTGAAACGCTTCCGAGAAGAAGTAAGTTTAATACATTTTGATTTGATTGACATATTTATGAACATTTTGTTTTTGTTTTATCTAAATCTTGTGAAGACTTAATTATGTAAAATATATTTGTTTGTATTTTTTTTATTAATTATCCGAAATACCCAATGAAGAAAACGTGACATGGAGAGTGGGCATCCATTTGAGATTTGAATCAGCTGTTCACTCTTTTTCGCGTGAATCTAAAGTTTGCATTAAAATTTAGCGTAGTTGCGGATTATTTCTTGGATGAAGCTGCTTAATGATAAAATGATTATGAGATCTGAGGGTATATTATAGAAAATTTAAATAAATATATGTATGTTTGTTCAAGCATTTTAGTTTTGGCACATATATCTTTAAAATTGGATGAAGTTTGATTGAGAAAGAAGTTTTTTAATTTTACCACTCAATAAGATATTAAACTGAATAAAATCAACATTTTCAACTAGATATTCAAATTTTATCAAAATTAATATGCAAAATATATTAAGTGTAGTATACTGATTTGGTCATGTTGAATTAAGTAATAAATAAAGTCTGACAAAAATAGCAGTGCTAATTTGAGTGGGAGGTATAGTAGAGGAAGACCGAAGAAAGTATGGTTGGACCAGACTTTGGAATGAAATGTTGAAAGAATAAATAGAGTAAAAAATCAGGGAGCATTATGAGAATGCGTATATAGATGTGGAGGAGGTATAAGATCTCTGATAACCTCCATTACCTAATTAGTGAGATGCCTGTCTCCTAATCCTGAGATTGCAGCTTCCATTACCATTGGTACCCAATTTAAAAAAAATAAAGGTTTTCAGTCTAGTTTTACTTAAGGTCTTTAAAATATTTCTGATTGGTTAGAACAGATTACCACAGGTCGTATCAAAATCTGCTAAGATAATAAATAGTCCACAATAGTATTTTGGTGCCAACTTTGATGTGTGGGAGTGAAATGTGGACATGGAAAAAGTCTGAGAGGAGACGAATATATGCTGTAGAAATCCATGTTTTGAGAATAATATGTGGCAATGTATGACAGAATACTGATGTCATACATTGCCATGATATGATAATGAATGAATTTGAACTTAAAGTGTTAAGTAAGATGTAGAAGAGTACATTGAGATGGTTTGGACATGTGGAAGGAAAGAATGAAGAAAAACTAACAAAACAGGTATATGGTGGAAATGGAGTGGAAGGTGTGTGAGAGAAAGACCAAGGAAAGTATGGTTATATCAAGTGAATGATATTCAGAAAGAAGGAAAATGCAGAAAGTTAGAGAAATCGTAGAAATTGTGTGAGAAGTTGTATGAATGTAGAAGACGCTAAGGATGTGTCAAGATAGGAAAGTATGGCTCTCTGTCCTCTGCCTACCCCTACAGGGAAATGGTGCGGTACTATGTATGTGTATCTAATAAATCTGCTAGGTTGTACTGTATACAACAAAAGTGTAATACAATGTATTAAATTGTGATAATTATATGAATAATAAATATTTTAGTTGAGATCCAATTTAAGTTAAGTAAATATGCAAAAATATAGGGAAAGTGTGAACACAGTTCAGTCCATTAAATTAAGTTTTAAAATAAAATTCACTTGCACGCAAAACAAACATTTTGTTCCCTGCGGGAACTTTTTAATGTGTTGATAAATTATACATACTTAACCCAAAATGATAGCATACTTCCTAGTCGCTGTGGCCATCGAAGGCAAAGCTGAAAAAAAATTTAGTAGGCACCTTGATTTGATAAATAATATGTTTTTATAGTGCATAGAATGTTGACCAATTATTTAGAAAACTAATGATCATTTAAATAGTCATCCATTAATACACTCCCTGTTTTGCTAAAAATAACAATAAAGCAACTTGAATGTCTTTATTTCAGTCTGGTGCAAAGATAAACATATCAGATGGATCCTGTCCTGAGAGAATAGTCACCGTTACTGGCCCAACAAATGCCATATTTAAGGCATTCACACTCATATGCAAGAAATTTGAAGATGTAAGTATTGTTTTGATTTTAATACTGTATGTAGGTTTTGTAACAGAAATATCCTGGCTTGCAGGATCTCTCAAAAAAAAATTACTATCGAACTTTTTTTTAAATAAATATATTATTTGTACATCCCCATTTCGTACTAATTTGCTATCACATCGCATGCACTTTGGATTTATAAAAAGCAGTTTGTAAATGCCACTAGATGAATTCAAGGGAAATTATCTCTAAAAGTATTTTATAAAAACTCGGATAACAGTAATACATAACAATACAACAGAATATTGACATTAACAATGCTTTTTTTCATAGCTTTATCTTATAATCGTATTATCTGCAGTTAAAATTGTCAGTTGTGGTTTCTCTTCACCTACATATTTTGATTAAGGACTAATTCCTAGACTCCAGTCTGTTTTCAATGCAACCGCTAGGCCGATATATTGTAGTCATAAATATCGCCATATTAGTTCGCTTCTAAAAAGTCTACACTGGTTTAAGCATAGCAAACGGATTGATTTCAAACTTCTCTCTGTATTCAAGTCCCTTAATGGGATGTCTCAATTGTATCTTTCCAATCTATGTCTGAGGGATGTTCCTTCGGAGAGCAGTAGAATTTTGTGATCGATTTCTTCTTCATTTAATAAATTTGTTGTTCCACATCAATCCAACAGGGTGAGTTATTATGATAGAGCTTTTGCTATTGTTGATCCTGTGCCATAGAATGGTCTATCTCCTAGTGTCCAAAGATATGGGTGGCTTGTGCAGCTTTGGCAAGCACTTAAAGACAATCCTTTTGGGAGGTGTTATCAAAATTTTTGAGTGGGTTCCGATCCTGAGTTAGAGCACCCTTGAGGAGAGTTTGCTCTCTAAACAGTGCTGTATAAATTGTTATTTTATTATTATCCTATGTACAGGGAGTCCTTGACTTATGTTTATAATTGGTTCCTGAGAATATGTACTAAAGAAAATCAATATGGATTTAAAAATAAATTTAAAAGTGTTGTGAATATTTATTGTACAATGGAAACAAATATAGTATTCAATAAATGCAAAACATGAACAAGTATTTGGTTACTGAGAAATATTATTAACAAAGTTAAAGAGATGTATTAGTACTACTATCAGGTGTTTCGTTACAGTAAACTTATCAAGAGATAGTTCAATTCTATCCATCTTTTTCTTTTCTTGATAGATCTATAGCATGGTATCAATGAATTGCTGTATATATGCGTGATATACACTCTCTATTGAGATCAAATTCTTCCGTGATATTAAAATAGTCAAGATACATGAAGGATTCATTCATATTATTGACTGTCAAAGTCTTAACAATGGGTTCTTTGTTATCAGTTTCTGTTTCAGTTTGTATTCTATTTACCTCTTGTAAATCAATAAATTCTTCATTTTACAAGGGTTCATTAACATCGTCGTTCTTGACATCTATGCTTATTCCATTCATTAGATTGACTATTTCAGCCGTGATGAGTAAGAAATAGCTAGTTAATAATATAAAACTCAATTATTCATTAGAATTGTAAAAAACATCAGATGTACAAAAGTCAAGGACTGCCTCTATATTATTTCATTAATTACAGACTGGTCGTAATTCTTCCGTAAAATTACAGCCATCGGAAAATTTGTATAATTATATTATTAAATAATATAAAATTAACCACTGGACCGACAAATCACTCCAATCTGCGGATCTTGTTACTAACATTCTGTTTTCAGTCATTGTGGATTGTTTTTATATTAAAACATTTTCTGAAAATATATTTATTTTTTCAACAGTGGCATGATAAGTCTTTCTGCTGATATATTTTGACAAATACTTTATATGAGGATGTGAGAATTATTAGTGCAAAACTTAAGAATAACATACTTTTTCACCATGGTTCATTTAATTAAGAAAATGAGCTGCCAAGTGATTATGACGACAGACTTTAATTTTTTGGACATTGTCCAATGATGTCACACCAAATTTAAGTTCAATGACTCATTCTTCTGCGTCAAACCTACAAAACATAGTAATTAATCCTTGAAACTTTGATGCATCCTTTTTTAAAGCTGCATAGTTTCTCTCTTAAATGTATTTTATTCGCCAATATCTTGAAATATATATGTAATTTCAGGATATATGTGCATACTATGTTTGCTATTATTAAACCTATATTTATTTATTATTAAAAAATTTTATGTATTGATTAAAAGGGTATTTTAATCTAGAAAGCTTATTTGTTTCAAATTAAACCCCTTATTCAATACATAAACTGAAACGCAAGCTACTCAGTCTTAAAAGGTGATACTGGAATAAGGATTTAAGATTTCTCTGTTATGTATTTGTTCAAAGCATACATATACTCGTATGTTCCAAAAAACTTCAAAATGTTAATGTGGCTAGTACAAAAATGTATGAAATATATATATTTTTATACATATTCAATTGTACCTTGAAATGTGATATTTTTTTCATGTTAGAATTAGGCATTCTCATACGAGAAGAAAAAGAATAAGGTGTTCTCATAGAATGTATCAAGCTGACAGAAAAAAAAAGTTTTGTTTTTTTTTCTTCATATATTTGTATATATCACGTTAATTAGAGTAATCTTCATGTCATATTCCTGAAATACTTTTTAAAACTCAGTGTTCAAGTTTACAGAGCTCAAACACAATAAATCTCTATATTCCAGTTGTTGCAAGAATGGCTTGCATATTGTCTAAGTTGGATTGTTTATATCAAATAGGATGGAATTAAAAGTAAAGGAAATAAAATAAAAGTATTATTTTTAAGTAGACCTCACTGGCTCTTAATCCCTTGTTGAATTTTTTATATAGTAAATTCTTAAAATTATGGAGAGTGTACAAACTGTGGTGCATAATTGCTTTATTTCTTCTTTTTCACCTTCGTTTAAGCAATTTGGCCTAAATATTAACACTAAATAGGACATGGATAGTGTAATTTGTTTTCAGTCATCTATTTTTATTTCACACTGGCTACTAAATGAAGTGAACACAGTTTTTAAAGAACTACATGCTAACCCAGTTACATGCTTGAGTAAAATAGATTTGGGATAGCTGTCACAGAAAATATATTAAGAGAGTCTATTATGAGAATTCCGTATTGAAATTAGTCAAAACACGTTGCATAAATGTGTTTTTTATTCCACATTTATTTTACTTCATCTTGAAAGCCCAAATGCAATACACAAGCTTGTGGTTTTGTTTATCACTGTTTGACTTGTGTACAAACAGGTGTATTTGATATTCTTCCAATACTTCATCTCTGTAAAAAATATTTACTCAAGTTTTGCTCGTGTAAAATACTGCTAAGAAAACAATCAATATTTTTCTTCTTGATGCTCTCAAAATTTTTGAAATTCTGACCACCTAGGATTTATGAGAGATTTATTTGTACCAAATTAAAAAGGAAGATTTTTTATCATGAGGCTTCTTACAAATTTTTTGTATTTCCTCATTTTATTTGGCATTGCCATATTGATATTTTATCTCGAAATATGAAATGTAATTACCCCACCAAAGTTTAATCTTGTGTAGAATTATTTGAAGAGCAGTTTTAATTTATTATTCAAAGATTTGTGTCCAAGAAAAAATCTTTTGGCACATGAAATCTAATCCACAACTATAACCACGGTTCCTCCTTTCCAATTAAAATTAAATGTGTACTTCAAGAGTATTGATAATTAAACAAGTATATTTGATAAATGTTCATTGCCATAATTTCATACGCTTATCTCATCTGGAAAATATTGTTCATAATTAATATTTAAACAAAAGGAAATGTGTTTGTTTCATAAACATAATTGTTTTCAATATTTCAAGCATATTAATATCATTCCTATCGGGGCAATATTTCCCCCATACAGCCTAACCCCAAAGTTATGTACCAATAGTTCGCATTTTTCTATAATTAACATTTTTTTCTATAATTAAGTTTTTAATATTTGGTAAAATTTAAACACATTTTTTGCTACCTTTTTTCCAATAATTTCTGTCAAAATTTTCAGTGCTTTGACATTAAAATTACCTCCAAATCAATTATTTACTAAAAAATAGTCACGAATATTACGAATTTTTCCATGGTTATTTTAATACATATTTTATTAATTGTTTAACAAATTTCTGCAAAAAAATGTCTTTTTACATAGAATCTTTGAAGCGTGTCTTTTCCATGATTTACTCAAAAATAATAGTCAATTACTAAGATTTTTTTTACCTTTAAAAGAAATTGTTATAACTTTTAAGCTAGATTTGAATCCTTTTCATCTATGGTTTTTTCTAATGACATAATTATTATTGAATGTGGTGTCTGCACCTTTTGTTAGTAATTGAGTCCAGGTTTCCAAAGTTCAGATATAACTTGATCAGTTGTGGGGAGTCCTATATACTTAGTTATGCTCACAGACCATTTACAGCTATGCACTATACATATGTACATCATAGAAATATGTTGAAATTTTAAGAGGTTTGAATTAATCGTGTTATCTTTTCTCAATAAATACAATATAATTTATTATTGTTTTTGCAATTATAATGGAATAATGTAATAAATAGATATAAATCAGAAACAACTACTGTGAAATTAGAGAGTGATTAATTAAAAAAAAATCCTAATATCGAGTTAAAATAGTTTTTTTTATTTAGGTTAGATTTGTTCCAACTGCATTAATGTGTTTTTAGTGTATTTTTTTACAGTTTAGAACATCAGATATTTGGTTTCTTATGAAAATTGTAGTCAAAATAAAATATCCATGAATATTTTTCAGGCAGATGTTAAAGGGTCAATTGATACAGTAACATCTGCACAGAATGTGATGTGTTTATTTCTAAATATTATTTTGTAATTTTCACTCATGCTTAAAAAACTAAATGTGTTCTAATAGACAAAGGTGGAAGAACACAAGCTTGTTTGCATTTGCTTTGATGTTCTATTTTGTCATCAATCATTTTAGAATATGAATGAGTGAGTATTCATTCACTTGGAAAACCATTTACAATAATTTGTGTTACCCAGCGAATATTTCCCCTCTTTATGTTCTTTCACATGCTTTGTGGTTTTGAACTGTAAAACAGAGCACGTTATTTGCTTAATCTAAGAAGTACAGAAAAAAACATTTAAGTTTTCTTTCTATTCATAATTGTCTTGTGCCCTCACATATATATTATACTCTTCACTATACTGTTTTATTAGTTCATTTACATAACATAACTCACATCTTAAACTCAACAAAATCATTAAGAGACTTTTTTAACATTTAATTTTCATAACAATTAATTGCATGGAATTTTTTTTTTCAAATAAAAAAAAATAGTTTTGAATTTTCCAAGGTAGGGACAATATAAAAACATTTATCAAAGTTTCATACTAAATTTGAATGCAATCGGTTGGATAGAACTTGAGATTTTATGTCGACCAGGTCGAAAAAAGTAATTTCGTGAAAAACGCGTTTAAAGTTTTGAGATTATTGTCTGAATCATTCCGGCGCGGCATAATTGCTGCCTCATTTATAGCTATAACTTCGTAAATATTGAGAATTTTTAAATTTCCTTTTGAGAACATATTCTTGTAGGTCTAAACTTTAAGAATATGAAGAAAAAAAATCTAATTTCTAGAGTAAAATTAATAATGAATGGTTAACTTGTTTATTTTGGAATTTATACCACTTACCGGCCTAATGATGAGAATGAGACACAGAGGGAGAGTAGACCACATTGTATTGGACTAAATAAATTTCATATTTTTATGAAATTCCTCAAGCCAAGTTGTTTGATGGTGTAGTTTATCTATTATGGGTGAATCTGCAGCTCCCAGTGATCACAGATTATGAGATCTGAAGGCCTCACAATTTTATATAAAATTTAATTTTATAGTATACATTTGAAAATTTTCTATTTAAAAAAAAAAATATTTGAATAACAATTTATGGTATGGAAATATAATCCTTATTGCCAGGTATGCATTTATCTCCCATTACAAATAGTTTACATCTTTCTGTAGACTGGCGATATGCCCTCTCGGCGGAAAAACTAACTATCCACGACAATTTAAAAAATTGTTGCCTCATCGCACCAGATAACTTCCTCCTGCTGTAAAAATAACACCGTCCAGTTAGGAGACACAGTTGGTGCCTCTATATAATAAAAATTAATCACCCAACACAAAAAACAACGATATTTAAAGCTCGAATGAAAACGACATCTTGTCCCATCAATAGGCACCACTCAAATCATTTTAAATGTTTCAATTTTCTTATTGCTATTTTGGAAAATATTTCTTGTTGCCATTGTAGTTAATTTTCTCCGATATTGAGAGTTTCATTAGGAATGGCAAAACATTCACATTTCCACCACCACAATTGAAGCGAGTGGCGGTGGGGTGACTATCGGCGGGACAGGATGACGTTTTCATTGGAGCTTTAAAAATCCTTTTTCTTTCGTGTTGAGCGGTTATTTTTGTTTATGAAAAGGCACCGTGGATGGTGTTATTGTTAAAGCAGGAAAAATTATGTGGTGTGATGGACAAGGATTTTTTAAACTGTCATAGAGAGGTTGTATTTCCTGCCAATAGGGCTCGCCGCCATTTGACGGAAAGAAATAAACTCTTCTTAATGGGAGAAACATATATACTCGTATCTGGCAATAAAGATATTTCTATGCCATAAATTATTATTAAAAAAATTACAATTTCAAACATTCTTGTTTATTCCACCAAAAAGTCTCTTACCATCTCAACAATACTATCATCCAATGAGGAGGCATAAACATCTATATAAATAAAAGTACAAGTGCCCCTTGTTCTACGCAACCCCATTTTTTGTGGACATTTTTAAGCTTTTGTGGCATTGTATTTTATGTGAATAAAAACAATTTATAAATGTTTTCTGCAGTGGTGCTCCCAATTCGGAGATCTGGGCAGTGGAGGTGGTGGTGGCTCAGGCCTGCCCCGCCCGCCCATTACGCTGCGCCTCATCGTGCCAGCCAGCCAGTGTGGCTCCCTCATCGGTAAGGGTGGATCTAAAATCAAGGAGATCCGTGACGTGACTGGAGCCAATATTCAGGTATGTACAAAGTAAATTTTATTTAACCTCTTAAAGATTAACAATGTCAGCAACATTTGTGCATAAATATAGGTATTATGGAAATAAATAAAATGCAGTGAAATGGTTCTATTCAAGTGACTACCTAGAATATGGTGTTGAAATGTGAGTAGACCATCACATAAAAGGCATTGCAGAATCTCAGTAGATAGGTCCAAATTAAGACACAAAAGAGAGGCCTACGCCCAGCATTGGAATAAAGAAGGTTTACAATCATGATAGAGTTCATTTATGCGGTTATTTTATTTTTACTCAAAAAAGTGTAATAAAAAAACCTAGGTGGTGAGCAAACCAAGTATTTTTCAGGTGGATTTTTCATTATGAACACAATTTTCATACATAAATATAAATGACTTATTTTAACTAAGCAGAATGCCTGTTCCATGAATACCTAATTGTATTCTACGAAGATCTCTATCTTGATATACAAAACAAATATTAAAATAGAGACGTAATATAAATGTTAACTAAATATTTCTAAATAATACACCTCAACAGTGTATTAGTAAACTTGATTGTAAATATTTAGTTGAATTAAAATTTTAGTGTATGATTTAGCAGAGTTCTGAAACACTGTTTGTCTTTCACATGAATTAATTTTATTTGTTTCAGGTTGCCGGTGAAATGCTACCTAATTCTACAGAACGTGCAGTGACAATAAGCGGCACATCCGAAGCAATCACACAGTGCATTTATCACATATGCTGTGTCATGCTGGAGGTAAACTATTGCTAAATTTCTTGATAATAATGAACATTTAGCTAATTATATCTACATTTAGCACCACATCTGAAGGCACTAATTGGTTTTTGCTTGCAAAATTGATATCAAAATAGAGATGATGAATAATGAGAGATTATCTTTCTTGATGTCATTGTAATAAACATACTAAAGATTGTAGTATTTTTTTTTATATGTGTTATTTATAGATCAAAGAAATATCAAAAAATTCTCACTCTACGTCGGTAACTGTACAAAAAACAATAGAAACAAAAGTAATCAAGAAGTAACAGCTTTCATATTCGAACAATAAAAATGCTCTGAAACATGTTTTGAATAGTCTTTTTAAATTTTTATGTATTTTAGAATATCTGAATATAACTTTTGATATGCTCCTTAATTGTATTAATAATTATTAATGCAAGGAATTCTATATTCAAAACATGTTTTTTGAAAATGAATTTTATCCACGTCTGCGGGTGACTGTCTGGTGCGAGATGTATCTTTGGGATCAACATTCCCTCTAAATATCCGGAACCACTTTGTGTAGGTTGAATTGTCTACAGCATCGGCTCCATATTTTTTCACAAATTTGCGACGCGTTTTTGCCTTTTCAAAAATAAAAAGTCACATGATGAAGATGTTCTTTATTTTCTGACATGTTTAAAATTTAACAAAAAGCCGCTAGGGCTCATTGACCGGAACAAAATTTTATTAAAATGACTGCAGAAATGCATCTTTGAATGACAATGTTTGTGTGCATGAAGTTGGTAACAGCTCAAAAAAGTAATAATGTACCACCAAGTAGAAAAAACTGGACGAATATTTGTTACAACTAAAGATAGAAAGGAAGGCAATTCAATATAAAATTGTATATTATCAATATTATTATTATTATTATTATCCTAAGCTCGACAGCCCTGGGTGGGCCTTGGCTGAATCCAGGAGCTGAGCTATTATCAATATACTTGCCACTAACTAGAGGCAGGGGCTCTTTAAAAAATCCTCAAGGTTTTCTAAAGCAGTTCCTTTTTAGCTTATCCATCTTGAGTCATTATTTTATTGTAATTATCTTAAGTTGTTCAAAAATCAAATTTAGTGCCTATGATCTAGTGCAGTGCTTCCCAATTACTTTCATGTAACGGCCCCCTAAATCTGAAGTAATTAATTCCTGGCCCCCCCCCCAAAAAACATTTTTTTTATAGTTGAAGATTTATTTGGCAATAATTATTACAATTAAAATACACATATTTATATTCGACACAAAATTATAGGAACTTGCTTAAAAACTTTTTTTTTAAATAAAAACTATACTCACATGAAACAATTTAATACTCGCATGAATATTTGTACTTTGTACTGAATATTTTCGCAACCCCCACGAAAAATCCCGCGGCCCCCAATTTGGGAAGCACTGATCTAGTGGATAGTTAACTTTTTATTCACAATTGATATCCAGGTTCTTCATCTTCAGTCATTTACATCATTGGCCCTTGTTCCATCTGATCTTTTAGCGGAACTAATGAGCTATCTTTTATGTCGAAAAAATACAGCCCTGTTGAGGTAATTACAAAACTGGCATGTATAATAAAGTGATGAAAAGATATTGTGACAAAATCTTTTAGCATGTTTTGTAATTGAGAATTGTTTTCAGTTATTTTTAATATTCCCATGTTTCATGAATTACAGAGTCCGCCTAAGGGTGCCACTATTCCATACAGACCCAAACCACAGGTTGGCGGCCCTGTGATCTTGGCTGGAGGACAGGCTTACACTATTCAAGGAAACTACGCAGTACCTGCCCAAGATGTATGTATCATCTCTTTTTGTTCATTTTAAACTGTTCTTCAAATGTTGTATTTGTGTTACCGGAACACTCGTGTTTCATAAAACACGTACATGTCATCACCCTGTAGGAAGATGCTGCCATTCTTTTTGTGAATGTCATGTTATTATTTTGTTTTGTAGCAATGTAGTATGAAATTCATCATGAGTAAGTGCAAGAATGTGCCGTGTTACTTGTTACTATTTTGATTCAAATAATTTGATTTTCACATTTTGGCGACATTCATTGACCATCCAATTTTAAATTTCTTTTTGTGGGGTTATTTGAAAAGCAAAGTGTTTTTTGACAAGTCATAGACTGCGACCGTTGAAGGACAACATTTGCGATAAAATCGATAAATCACCAGTTAAAATGTTGAAAATGCCATAAAAAGATTCCAGTTTTGCACGCTTGGAGATGGCTATTATTTTTGAGAATTTACAATAAAAAATACAAGGGCTAGATAAAATATAAAAAAAAAAACAGATAAAAACCACCGTAATTTGTTTAGACACTGTTTATTCCACTTAACATAACAGTATAACCCTACCGGTTTCAAGGTTTTCACCTCATCAGGGGACACAAATAATACTACTTAACAAATTAAAATATCTTGAAACCTGCACAGTGTTAACTAACACAATGACAATAGATCGATGACATTTGCGTAATCTGTATTTTTTTGTCTCTTAAAAGAGTATAGTAAATTATAGTTTTTCATATTTTTTTTAATATTCAAGTATATATTGGGTTGTTGGGAAAGTAATTTTGTATGTTTAGGTCTAATTCCAATACAAAATTGCACCAAATGCTTTACGATGGTTTTCGATATTTTCAGTATCTCGGCAATCTCTCGTGTCATGCTGGTTATTCTCGATCAAAACCTTGATTTTCTTTTCATTAGTGGTAATTGACCTTCCAGAATGGACACCATCTTTGAGGGTCGTATAACCACTATGGAATTTTTTAAACCACATTTTACATATACGATCGCTTACTGCATTGTCACCATATACTGTACATTTCTTCTTTTTTGGTTTGTCTCATTTTTTCCTTTGTGGTGGAAAAACAACTTATTTTGTTTCATCTTCAAATTGACGCCAAAAAATACTGTCAACAATGGCCAAACAAATGGATAAATGAACTATTCACTTTCATAATAATATACATTCAGCACGTTTGGAATGAAATTAGGAAGAATTTACTGTGACTGAACAAAATGGCTGACAAACACGCGGGACCAAACAAAATGACCGTTAGGATCCCCCTACACGCTAGGTGCGCCAACTTCGAAACAAAAACTTTCCACCGGCCTCAGGAGCCCTTGTAACCTTACTTTCTTGATGACCCTCATATATCTGAAAATAGTATCCAACTGAATGTATATTTAGTTATGGATTTCTGTTTTTTGTTTGTCAAATTCCAGTTTATTTTGTGTTAAAATATGTAGTTAAATTACCAAATAAATCAGGAATATAAATTGTTAAAAAATATAATAAATAATCTGAAGATTTGTTTTTACATAAGCAATCACATAATTCATTAAATTATGCTTCGAATTATCTAATTCTAGACATATATTTTTTACTGATAACCCTTATCTTTCGCAGTAAAAGTATTAATATTGGGGCTTTTTCTGCGCAATAATAAGATCTTGATGCTTTTATTGATGTTGTGCTTTTTGTATCATTATCTGTAATTGATTCTGCAGTATCTTGATTAATGCCATCATTTCATCGCATTCATTATTTAGATATTTATACTCTTGAAGTACCATACGTTTATGCAAATCAAACTTCTTTTATCTTATTAGATTATTGTATCATGTTTCTAATATGGAGGGTTTCTATTTTATTAGATTTTTTTTATTTACAATTTTACTCAAATGCGAATAGATCACTATTTATTTGTTTCTTAAAAAATGCAGCATCGGTTAATCTAAGAGCAAAAATATGAATCTTTGTAAATTAGATGCAAATAAATAATGATCTTAAAATAGTTCTTTATAATTGTGCATTTTGTTGAAGACAAAGTTTTTTTTAACATATAGTTATTTATTTCCAAGGTTCAAAATATAAAAAGTTTTCTTGATTATGATAAATTTAAATTCTTATGTCAACACAGCAGTGATTCCCAAACTTTTTTGTACGGTATCCTCGGTTCTATGAATCGTCTCCAGTGCCTCTAAAAATCCAAGTATTTATACTGTGCTGTTTTGTAACACCTGTTACACTAACTACTTAATGCTAGGAAACTTCATTCAGAAAAAAGATCTGAAAGTGCAGCCATCACAGAAGTGAATCCGAAAACCGGTTAATACCAGTCATACAAAGTTAAGTCTACTTGAAATCAAACTGGAATCACAGGTTTATCAGACCTTATTGACTGTGCCACAGGTATTATAGATGTGACAACACTGGAATCTAGAGAGGTTAAGAGTGTTCAGTCCATGCCACCTGAAGAACCTCGGGATAGGAAGTAGAAACAGGTCTTGCAGGGATTAATATAATTAGTGAAATGACGAAGTAATTTATTATTAAATATTATAATATTGAGTTCCACAAAGTTAAAGCTGAAACCTTTGATTAAAATGTTTAGTGGTTTGCTTCATTAATATCTGCTCTCATGCATTTTTGTGCCCCTAAATATTCTACGAGTGGCCCCTCTAGGGAGGGAGATACTTCCCACTTTGGGAATCACTGCTATACAGGGACAGGTATATTTTTTAGAAGAAAATCAAGCGTTTTTTTTTGTTTCATGATTTAGGATATTTTTGAGGCAGATTTTTTAAATATGTACTATATTGCGATTTAAGCCTCCAAATTTTTATTGGAAAATTTAAATGATATTCACAAGTTTACTAAAATATTGAAGGGTGGCATTTTAACATATTTTACACTAAGAATAATAAATAAAGGTTTTCAAATAACACAAATTAAAATTATTGGATACAGTATTCTTTATTTCCCAAACTGACCGTAATATTTTGTGTGCAAAAATTCCCTCATGTAATCAGTTGAACGTAAGAATATGGGGTATACCAATAGTGATGAATCAAAACAAATGTATATTGTTTTACCACTTCACTGTAACATGTAAGGCCCACTACATTTAGACCTAATAATATGATAACCCTTATGGTCTCCATAAACCAAGAATATTGAATTTGAAGACAAGTCCAATTTTGGTCCCAAGCTTTCATTTTCTATATAAATATTCCAGTAATTTCGTCAGTGCTGTTATGATCTTTTTCCCCTATCTCACTAACTGACAAAAGTGTTATCAAAACATCACAGCAGCTTTGCGTATCCCCAAATTACTAATTCTTAATTCATTAAAAATATTCACAATGTATGAGTCATCAAGTAGCGTAATGTGAATTCCATTCCATTACGTGTCTTCGTGTTTCGATGGTTTTACAAAGCCAGAAAATATAAAAAATATGGTTGAATTGTGGACTAAAGTAAAATTTCAATATTGTTATATTCACGAAAGGAACCTTCTGATGATCCCAGAATTGTCCCACTAGTGTCTGTTTATGAATTCAATCAATGGGTCTGCATTAATTTTACTAAATATCAACAGCTGTTTGTAAATCACAGTCAACAAAAGTAGTAACAGTACCAGGAGGGTGCAGTCACAGTTGCTACCATGTTAAACAACCTCCACGATATCCAAAAATAAAATAAAAACCGTCCCAGTCTTGTCAAAAAGTTTGCTTATTAATAATACTCTGATTGCCTCGACATGTTTAGTAGTATTTCTAACATTTATGATTCTTCAACAGTTTTAAACCCAAACACTCTGGTAATTTGGGCAAAAAATACTGTCCACCTCACTCTTACTCATACATGTCTGCATTACTAATTTGGCTATATTGAAGAGACATATTATGAAACCTATTAAAGAAATTTTATATTTACACTATTGTGTATTTAGGCATTGTGTTAAACAAATGGAGGAGCATTGATTTATGCAACTAAATTATCAGTTTTCTTGGCAGTAAGACCTCGAATGGACTCAAGAGGCTGCCATTAAAATTTTGCTTGCATTTTTATAGACTTACTAACATCTTATGTATTGGGCCTAACATTTCCTCAATATACGCAATCCTATATTAGATCCATTGAAATGAGGTACGTTAAAAATATATGACAATCTGAAGAGATATTGAAATACAATGTAGAGATTATTAAGATAGAGATAAAATGACGGTAATGTACGTGAAGGGGATGGGAGGCGGCATGTATGGGGTGGCGCTCCACCCAGCGGAGGCACTGGCCAAGGGGGCGAGTCCCCCGACCCTACTGGCGGCCGCGCTGCCGCCCCCGCACCTGCTGCTGCCCCCGCACCCCGCCCACCTGCTGCACCCCCACCCCCCGCAGCAGCCCCAGCACCCGTATCACCACCACCATCAGGAGCACATGGCCGTGAGTCGCGACCAAAACACGTCAGGCCGGTCCGCAGCCAAATTCCAAATATTGTCTGCAAAAACATTTACCACCCGCACTCTTCCATGACTCGAGATTTTGATTACTGAAGGAACATAGTTGGCCTAGTTGGTAAAATACTTGATATTCAATCTGGATGTTTCGGGTTTGATCTCAGATAGAATACGAAAAAATAAATAGGTTCCAGTCTGGTTTTTCATATAAGACATTTTAACACCTTTATGGTTGGTCAGAAGAAATTACCATATGACAATACACTCGACAGGTTACACTGTATACAATGGAAGCGTAATAGATATATAATATATTTTGAGGATTATTGAAAATTACCAACAGCTTATTTTTTTATCAAAACTATTGTAATTTGCTCACTCGACAATGAAGATTAAACCTCAAGACATGTTCGAATTCTGCAAGTCTAATAAAAACAGGAATTGTCAAACTCCCATCCATCAGCCCCACCTGAACTAAACAATAACCAACAATCTGACACCAAGCAACAACCACCTGTTTTTTTTTTTAATCGTAAATGACAGTTCCCAACACAACACATTACTAAATGTTTCAAAATATTAGCTTGGGACTTCATTAATACTGTAATAAGGAAGCTGATCACACGACACCTAAAATGTCCAGAAGTCAATGGTGGGGTGTAATTTAAGTGTGTAGATAGATATCTTTTGCCAGTTGTGTAAATCATTTTTATCATTATCTATGGTTTGTTATAGTTTCTGATCTAACCTTAAAAAGTGAGCTTTCTGACATACTGGCAATATTTTTCAATAGTTTTATAAATATACCAAAGCTGTGAATATTTTTTTAATTCCTATTTCAAAAAAACATAGGTACTCATAAACTTATGTTTTCATTTCTTCATATGAGTATGATTTGATTTGTTTGGTATATAAGCGGACAATGTTTGGAAATTGGCATAGGTCGATGGACTGGGATGTCGAAATAAGGCTTGGTGCTGCCCCCAGAATACCCCATGTACCATGTAAACTTACGTTATTGGTTGCCCCCGTAAGACCCTATGCTAGTGATGGCCTGTCCCTTTAGATGTCTTGGTAATCACCATAACCCGGTTTGCTTGAAACTACCCCGGAAATGAACTACCCCTGTAGTTTTCTGTAGTCCTGACATTTTCAATATGTACACATGTATAAATAGATGATCATATTTTGTTTATGAACCATTTCTGTAAGAATATTGGTTTGTACTTTTTTCAGATTGTTATCCATTATTTGTAATAATTTCATTTAAAAAAAATTGAATTCTACGCATGTTGAGAATACTTCATATATTTATTTTGGTCAGTGCATTATACTGATTTTTTTAAATTTATTCATGCATTTTATAAGTGTTCATATCTTTTGTACTATATTTCTGTGTCAATTCCATTTCCAGTCAGATGTATCTGTGAATTTCACATTTTTCTTTTAAAAACGATAAAATTGATAAAAATGTTTTGAAATAAAAAAAGAAATCTTACGCCTTAGTAGTTTCTACCGTCAATTCATCAATAGTGTCTTGAAACCTGATTTGAAATGGAATCCCTCAAGTAATGATGAAATTTAAAGCATTTTCATTGTCCCTTAATATTGTCTCAAGTGAAATGCTCTAATTGGAATGTCAAGTTTTAAGTACTATAATGTATGTTTTCATTTTCAGACTGAATTATTTATGTATGCATTTCTCCCGTCTATACATTGAATTTATTATCGTGTTTTCACCCCTTTCTTCGACCCCACGCTTCAATAGATAATTAGAACTTTGCCATATCCAAATATATTCTGTAGAAATTGCTGAATTGAGTTCCCCCAACTAATTTGGTTAACATTATCTAACTCCCCCGCTTTAACACTGGCAGTAGACTTGGTTCTGTAAATCTGTAATTTGAATTTTATTATTTCTATTTTTATTTCGTGCAAAAGAATATTGCAGCCCAGTAACTGTTATTGATCTGCAGCTTAATTTGTTTCTTCTGGCACTGCCGTTATACTTTTTGCGTGATGATATAAAAATGATTGTACACTGTTGAGAATGGGGTGTAACAATTTCTAGGAAACCCACGCAAAAAGTGACAATCCCTTTTGATGCATCCAGTTTCCTAAATGCCACATGCCTCGCCTTACATATCCTTCTATATTTTGTAATAATAGATAGCTGAATTTGACTGATTAATCGGGAGAACAGTGCATGGCTTTGCGACAGTATATGCACAACACTCGTCATATATTTTTTTGTATTTTTATTTGGTAATGTGTATACTGTAAAATCTGCTAATAATCCTTTTTGTTTTCTTTTTGGTTTAAAATTAAAATTTACGACGGGGCAGCACCACCCTCTAAACTCACGTTCTGTGCCCTGCGGTCAAAATTTTGTTTTATTTAACGGTTACGAGATATTCTAATAAACATCCGCAAATATTTAAATCCTGTCCTTTTTCTTGTCCGTTTTCCAATTACTTTCCACAAAATGAGAAGCGATCCCCGGATCGCGGCTCACCCGCAATGAACCATTTTGCAGGGATGCAATATGTGCGGATGTTTATTGAATGTTCTCTGTTTACATTACAGAAAGATTGCGAATTTCCATGTTCACTTTACCTCTTTCCAGCTCAGACACTCCTATCCCAGCCGTGCCAGAGGAAATACTGCGGAAAGGACTTGATTTACTCCTGGTTCTATCTGACTTGATGAAATATTTCCATATTAATTTTATTCAGCTATCATTTAATGAAAAAAACTGAAAAATTCTTATTACATGTTGAGCATATTTTTAAAATTCATACAAACTTTACACTCCAACTTTTATAAATATATTTCAGAAAATAAATATTTAATAATCAAATCTGTTTAATTAAATTGAAAACTGATTTTTATTGAAATATTAAGTCTATTGATTCTTTTTTTGTGTACGAGTATGTTTTCATATCTTAATAAAAAGCAGAAAATTTTTATAAAAATACCAGAAAAATACCATCTTAAATATTAATTTGATTATGATTCACTTTTTGTGCCACTCGAAAGTTACTTTCTATCATTTAACTAAAATTTCAACCAACATATCTTTTACGAAATCCATTTGAAAAATGTGTTGCAATTGAAATCTTGGTTTTTATTAAATTAAAATTGTTAATTATTTTTTCAATAAGATTGACGAATCATCAAGCAAGATAGAAACAGCAGTATCATTTTTATTGGTGAGCTTACTAATTTTTCTGTGTTTCTAGATGGGAGCCCTCGCTAAAAATCCTCTGGCCGGCCTGGCAGCTCTGGGCTTGGGAGGGTTGGCCCCCAACAATACAGGAGGGCTTAATCCTGCAGGTTAGTGGCATGTATATCAAAACATTCCATCTTCATACTCAACCGTGTTCATATATCTTCAGTAATCCGGTGTTTCCTCGTGACACTTCATCTTCTGTACTCTTAAAACAATTGAAACACACTGATGAGAACAAGAATAGCTATAATCCAATTGATTTGTGTTTGTTTGAATAAAAAAGAGAATAGATTCCAAGTTAATTCTGAATCACATCCTGTGTTTATTTTAAAATAAGGAGTCAAATACATTATGTAATATTTTAGAAAAGACAGTCATGGTGGAACTTACATCATACTGATATTTTTTATCTATACTCCTCAACTATTCAAAATGAGAATGTGTAAATAAAGTATATTAACACGTTCGCTGCTAAAGACGCCCATGGGCGTCAACACATTTTTTGTAGAGACGCTGATGACGCCCGTTGCGCGTCATTCGATTCTCTTTGTTTGTACGGTACCGAATATTTTAAGATTTTAAGGTTTCCGTAAGATTTTAAGGTTTCGAAAATACCGTAAGATTTTAAGGTTTCTTAAATACAATTTTTTTCAGTACCTCTACACTATTCTATAAATACATATCGCAGTGAATGTGTTAACAAATATCTCCTTAAAAAGTTAAGTATTAGGTGTTAACATAAGTTGTGTACGTTTTTTTCCAATTTAAAAATGAGCACCAAACGTAAAACAAAATGGTAAATGTTATACGTCATTCGAAAGAAAATTTTCTGCTCTACAAGATGTTGTGTTTGCTTTTACGTTACATATATTATTTTATTTCATTACAAGCCTTCAAAATGGAATGGCAAGTAGATGAAAGTGAGCATTTTCAACACCTCCTTCTGTTCACGTTCAATCGAGGGAATAAAGCTGCTCGCGATATTTGCGAAGTGTACGCTGAAGATGGTATGAATGAAAGGAAAGCTCGTCGATGGTTTTTGCGTTTCAAAGACGGTAATTTCGACCTGAAAGACATGGACCATTTTTCATCACCAGTAATGATGCGGTAAAGGAACCTTTGCTTGTGGCCATGCATAGCTCGATGACGCGCGAGCAAACCAGCAGAAATTGTCGAACGTTAATTTTTGTTGTTTTCACTCAAATCATGTGGAACCCAAGCGTCGAACTTCTGGACTTTTCCCATTGATTTAAGATGGCGGTATACAGTCATGTGACTACAATTCATCTGCTCAGCCAATTCTACGGTGGTTTGAAGGGGATCTTCATGAATAATATGGTTTAAGCGGTCCTCATCGAAGTCCACTGGTCGTCCAAGCTCAATGTCTTTCAGGTCGAAATTACCGTCTTGGAAACGCAAAAACCATCGACGAGCTGCCCTTTAATTCATAGCATCTTCACCGTACACTTCACAAATATTGCGAGCAGCTTTGGCAGCTTTATTCCCTCGATTGAACGCGAACAGGAGGAGGTGTCGAAAATGCTCACTTTCGTCTACTTGACATTACATTTTGAAGGCTTGTAATCAAATAAAATAATATATGTAATGTAAAAGCAAACACAATAGTTTGTAGAGCAGAAAATTTTCTTTCGAATGATGTATAACATTTACCATTTTGTTTTACTTTTGGTGCTCATTTTTAAATTGGAAAAAAAACGGACAACTTACGTTAACACCCAATAGATAGTTCTATTTACATGCTAACTTTTATTTGTATCAAATGCAAATTTATTTGTACATATACATATGAGATCTCAGGTTTTCACTGCTGCTTGCTTTAGCATGTAATTAATCACGTTGCTAAATTTAACTCATTTATTGAATTTGTATAACTCTATGTAGCTCCTCTCTTGAATTTGCTTTGCTTTAATTAAGAATTTGCAGCGGAAATTTACAATTATTGTTCCAATATTTATATTTTTTAGGCAGATATTAATTGCTTCAATAAAAATTTAGAACCGACCAGTTATTGGACTTTTTTGTTTTATTGTAAAAGGAAAAAATAATATATATTTAAAGAAAAAGCGGTTGTAAATTATTTTGGATTCTGTTATAGCAACTTCACTTCATATTGCCCTTGTAAGGATAAAAACAATAACTGTGAATGTCATCTTTGGTTTGCTTTTATGTCTAACTTAAACACCTTAAAGATAACATGAATAGGTGTGTCAAATATATTTTGTTTCTTGGAACAATGGTATGGAAGTGAAACAAAATTAATTGTGAATCTTTTAGTTTTTATGTAGTTACAGTTGCAGGATTTTTGCATACAGAAGCAATAATATAGTCTATAAGTTGTGCACAAAGCTGAGGATTGGGTAGAGATTAATTTTGGAAGAAAAAAATTGGCACGAAGATTGCGACCCTCATAATAGAAATGGAATAAAAAAAAGTACGTGACATATAAATTTGACACAATTATCAGCATTAACATCTGAAATAATAATATAACGAGTACTATAAATTATTTCTGCTAAATTCTAGTATTTTTATGTTTATATCTAGTTAACGTTTTTTTCTACTATTAATTTTTGTATTCTTGCTGTACACAATACTGTTTGAGCACATAATAAACAGTATCCCTGCTTTACTCAATTCATACTTTGACAGCTCTGGCGGCGTTGGCGGGATCGCAGTTGCGCACCTCGCAGAACCGCAGTCAGCCTCCCTCTAATCAGCAGTCCCATGAGATGACCGTGCCGAATGAGCTCATTGGCTGCATCATTGGCAAGGTAATATTTATATTTGACTTTTGATCAATCAATTTCTTTCCACCCCATTAAGGCCACCTGTGATTCGTTTAGCGTTTAAGATTCCTCAGGAAAATTTCTTTTTTTTTTCAACCCTCGAACACTCCAAAATAAGTCTTTTTAATTCTAAAAGCCTGGTCAAGATAATGGTTATTTGCTTGATTTGATATAAAAAAACTATGCTTGAGGTATTGGAGGAATTGGTGGTTGAAGAAAATATATTGGTTTTTAGACATTTATTCCCATTGCTAGCAAATCAAAAGCTTTGCCAAAATAAATTATGTTTTTGAAGAAATTCAGTATTTGATTGTTTCAAATAAAACAACATTTAATATGATATGACTTAAGGGGGTATTCTCATTCATGGGCCGAAAAATCGACAATTTAAGTTTTTTTTTTCAGTGACGAATTATTTTTTTTAATTGTTTTTTTTAGACATATTTATTTATCTTTTAAGAACATTTTCTTAAAAGATAAATAAATTTCATTAATAAAAAAATATATATATTTGTTATTAAGTCGGAAGTACGGCCGCCCGTACATGGAGGGGGTCCATTATGCACATAATTGTGGCTGAAGTACTCATCTGAAGAAAAAAATTTAAATCTGTTTTACTCAGAAAGTATGTGGCCGGTACTAGAATAATTAAAAAATAATAATTGGAAAAAAAATGGCAGCTTGTTGAAATTAAAAGCTAAAGAGAGAGGTATAACAAAGAGAATAAGTAATTATTCATTAAAATCGGTTGATTAGTTTTGTAGTTATTACGGGGAATAGTTTAAAAAAAGTGATTTTTCTGGAAACGCGTTGAAAGTTTCAAGTGCGATTTTTACACGAATTTAAGTATATATTTTCAACTTACTGTTAGCAATTCCAAATGAGAATACCCCCTTAATAGATTTTGAGTAACACTAATTTTCATTTCAATTTTAGTTACAGTAAAAGTCCGTTAATTAGAACGATGTTAATTCATAATTAAATTCTACCGATAATTCGAAAAACTACTGATAATTCGTTTTTCGCAAAAAAAATTATGAATTCTAATAATTCTATTATAAATTTTTCACAAAAATCACTGATCCACTTAGTAGCTCCGTTGCCAGGGCTGGCAGCGGAACCACAGACGGGACAACCAATGTATTATGCGCCAGCGACTGGTAAAATTTTCTGGTGTCCCCCTATAGGAGAGACTTGAGGTCTCTACCTCAAGATTTTTATCATAAGTATGGGAAAGCCCACTGATAAAATTAGGAAACTATGTAAAAAGGGTGTAAGAAAAAGATAATTTCACCATTAATTTAATTTACCCTTTAACCTTTCTATAAAAAAACTAATTTTCTTATGAAATTTTAATTCTGTGAGGAAATCTTAGTGCGTATTTGATTATTATCATAAGTAAGGGGTTTCGAGTATTCTTTTCATATAAACGAATAAATTAGTTTTTTTTTATTTTACTTTTAATAATTTTACAGCTGTGAAAATTACTTTTGTTACCTGATCTGATAATTTCAAAGCCGTACAGACTTCATATTTTTCCTCTGTTTTGTTTTATTTATATAAATGATTTGTCTACAGGGTGGAACTAAGATTGCCGAGATCAGACAGATTTCCGGTGCAATGATTCGTATCTCGAACTGCGAAGAACGTGAAGGAGGCGCCACAGACCGCACCATTACCATCACCGGAAACCCTGACGCAGTGGCCCTCGCGCAATATCTCATCAACATGAGGTCAGACATAATCATTTTTGACACTTTTTAATATGGTTAAAAGAATGTTTGCTATAAAATTTGGTATTTTGAGCAGTCTCAAGTTGAATAATATAGCGGGGGTAGTTTTGCTCACTTTGGGTAGTGGAACTTAAATCTAATTTCTACCATTTATGATGCACATTCCATTTTTAACTCCATGTTCTGTAAGTATCACGGAGCATTTTGTTTTATTACATTTATTCAACAACTAGAAAATTGTTTTTAAAAATTTTCCCCTTGTATTTATTTGACGGTCTTCTACTTACATTTTAATTTCAATATTCTTATATTGTGATTCTGCGACGTTATATTGATTTTTATCTTAAAAATTCCAAATTCTAAAGCGAGCATACTTTTAATTACATTATTTAATTATGAATTTTAAGCATGCTTTTGTATTTGCTACTAATTTTTCTCTTTCAGCAAATACATTGTTAAAGGCTTTTCAGCTCCGCATCGAGATTGATTTGATGGGTTTCAGCAGACCAGTTCCACATATTTTCCTCCTGTCTTTTCTTCCAGGATCCATCCAAGTGTTTCACATACTGAGCCATTTTATATTTCCCAGCATACTCCATTGATGTCCAGCAAATAATATTCATTTTTTTAACATTTCCGCCAGCCCGTTCCAGTTGCCGTTTGTCCAATGCTGATCAATTTTCCCTCCTTTCATTACACAAGCAGTGATGAACCATTAATTGTTTGAGAAAAATTGCTGCGTAGCAATAAATCCATATGATGTACATAAAATATATCATAATTTTGTGATGAATATAAATTCTCATTAATTTGTATTGGAAGTTGAAAAATAAGTATATTTTCATTCATCAAATTCTTAATGCTTAATAAATATGTATCATTCAAATTTTCTAACAGATAGGTCACACAATTTTTTGACTTGATATTTTGACTGAATATCAATTCGAAATAAATGATACCCAATTTAAAACTATTCATACATAATCAATTTTGCTGTAGTGAAATGAACCACAAATAAAATATGATTTTATTTGCTATGGAAGTAAAAGAGAATTTTGAACACCTCTAGAAATTGTAAATCAACTATTGCTGCTTGGGTAAGAGTTTTCCGTTTAAAAAGGTTTGCATTATACGCTTTTTGCTCCACTTTTTTTTAACCAACATTCACCAATATTTTTCTAACAAATTTCAATATGAAATATTTAACTTAGTTATGGATTTATTTCAAATGATAAACTGTTATTTAGTTATGTGAAGATAAAATTTAGTTTAAAATCATTTAATTCAGCACATTAAAGAAATGTTGAATGACTAATTCATAAAAAAGGGTATATATATAAAAATACTAAAAACTATCAAAATCTCTAATTAAATAATTGCACTTCAATTTAATTTATTATCATACACATTCATTCAAACACTTCACCTCTTAAAGAATACCTAAACCTGAGAGATTCTTTTTTCATCTTAACATTTAAAAATGGTTTGGAATGAGTACTCTTCAACTAGTATTTCTGACAATTAACTAAAAATATATATGTGCACTAAAATGAAAAAAATGTAAGCCTTTTTAAATAAATTGACAATGATGGTGATTATGCGCTTTCCAAAGTTCCTCTAAGCATTTTACCCTAACCTGTTTAAACACTGTCTTTGTCAAGAAATGATTCCATAACAATTCCATCATTAATGCTTTGATATCATTTATATAACAAATGTACTTTTTAATTTTACCATCCAAATTTTTGCATATTTTTTTCAAAATCACTTTATTTTAATTTGGGGGGTTTACCATGGCTTAAGGCGATTGTAAAATTAATAATTTAATACTGAGGCATTATCGGGACTCCTTACTGATTGTTCAATTTAATGTTAATTTTAAATGTATTGTCTCTTTCAATAAGACGCAATATTTATTTTTTAATGTAACGTTTTATTCTAATTTACAGTGTTTTAATTTTTATTATCAGAGGGTTCCTTATGCCCGAGAACTTCCAAATCATATCTAATACCGCATTTCCTTCGCAATATATTTTTTAATTTGCTGGCACCAATAATTTGACATTTTCTCTCTTAAGTATAACCAACTTCATTCCATCCAGTCAACACCAGAGCGATAGAAATCCTTCAGCTCTGGTCTGTTCCAATTCTCTGGATTTTTACCTTAATACCATACACCGTTCATAACATTTCCATCAATTTTTTGATCGATGAAGCCTTTGCCTAGCCGTGTCCAACCCTCGTATTCTTTCACTTTTCCCAAACATGTTTCCTTCACACCATTCCCTGTTCTATTTCTGCAGCGTGGAACTCCAGAAGGCAAACCTCGGCACCGCTGGGAATGGCGAAGGGGGAAGCAGTAGCAACAGCAACAACAGCAGTTCCACCGGACCTCTGGCTTCTGCCATACCTTTAGCACAGCTGTTGACCAAACCGGGAGCTCTCAATGCCTTGAGCTCTCTCTCAGCTCTCGGAGGATTGACAGAGCTCCTCGGCTCGGCTCCTATCCAAATCACCGGAGTACATCGCCCCCATCGAGGACCTAATCGGTCTCGGTCTCCCGCTCCGCCTTCAAATTCTGGAGACCAAGCAGGAAAATCCAAATCAGAAAGAATCAAATTTAATCCTTACTAATTTAATCTAGTCGATCGCCAATTATTTCTGTTCATGCCATCATGGTTTTGAATGTGATTTGTATGTTACATATGTTTAACATTTACAGTGTCAACAAAATTTGGTACAAGTAACGTTATTGGCTAATTATCGATTGAATGTTAAAAATATAAAGGTATTTGGGACATTTGACCATGGTGAGCAAGCAGCCAGCAGCCTTGGTTTATTTGTTATCATGTGTATGTGATGTGATGCTCACAGTTTAATTAATACCTCAAGTAATTTTGGCCTCCCTATTACTAGTCTTTCACGGGGCAAGGAGTCGAATATCCATATCGTGAAACAATTAGATGAAAACTTCAAATTAGAAATTTATGTCTTAGAATCGTGTAAATAAATATTATTTCACTTTAAAATCAAATTCCAGGAACATCTTTATACAAAGTTGAATAAGTATTGCTAAATCACACCTCAACAGTTTTGGAAGAAATTGGAAAACGCAATTGTTTTCACTCCTCTTAGTAATGATTTGTATTATTAATTCATAACCAACTCCAGAATTTGTTGCCAAAACAAGAAGAAATGGTAGGATTTAGTGGAACATACAAGGTGTGAGTAATAGTCTCATAACATTGGAACTTGTTATGGTATTTGGGTTTAAAAAGACATTAAGTGCTTTGATACGGACCAAGCTATGTAGAATTTATGTTTTATTCATCCCACATGTATTCAATTATCTTTATTCCTTATATCATTATTTCCCAAACCAAATTTCTTAGCTTTTGATATAAAAAAATATTTTTGATCGATTAATATTTTAGTTAATTCGTGAAATATTTTATTCATAAATTTGAATAAATAATACTTTCATTATAAAGGAATAAATTTCTGTTCAATAAAGAAATAATAATTATTTCAGTAAAAGAAATTCAATACTTATAGTATATTTAAAATTCCATAAAGCACGGTTAATATTTTATTAACTCATGAAGTAACAATGAGAAATAATCCTTGGACCAACATAAACCATTGTTCAATCAATATATTATTTGATTATAATTTTATATTACTAAATATTTGACATATATTTGAATTTAATTAATGTTTACTACATTATTTAATATTTAAGTGTTAGTTTAAAGTGGACACATAAAGAGACAAAATTTAAAGAAATGAAAAAACTTCAATGTAATTGTTTTTGAAAATGTTTGGAATCAATGAGACAACAGCAGAAAAATATTGAATTTATAATGAAGCAATCAATAGAAATAGTTTGATATATAGATTTGTGTTTGGGAAACATTGGTTATGTGTTTATATAAATCCCTTGTGATTATTGGAAATATGACAATATAAATTTTTCTTTAGTCTGCAGGAATAGTATTGAGCATCATAGATTGTAAGCTATTACTAATGATGTTTATTGAAATTCTGCGCATTATTTGATCATGAAGTTTTGTATTGTCTCATATACTAAGCTCTCCCTAACTTTGTGATCCAAGATGATGCAGTCTCTTCATCATTTGAAATGCCAAGTTAGTTTATGTCTAGATTTTGCTTATATCAAATAAAAAAAATAGAAACAAATGTTTTAAACGTTTGTTATGAAAATTGTACGTTTCACTTCAAATTTGGGTTTAATACGTAGTTTGTACTTATTTATTCCTTTTATTTTTCAAGTGTGCACTTAATTCTGATCAATGACATACAATTCAATTTGTATTCATTCATAATAAACATCTTAGCTTATATCTTTGTTAAAACAAAAAATGGTATATCTCAGTTATTAATATATTATTTTAATAACATCTTCTAAATTCGTAATTTTGTAACTCACCATAGTGTAGATGTAAGAATAAAGCAAAAATGTAGTCATTTTCTTTAAATCATATTTAAAAAGTGCACCACTTTTTATAGTTTTACAATTGCATAAAATAAACATTTTTTAAACTATTTTCACCACAATTATTGTATACATTTATGTAATTAAACCATTAAATTTAATTAACCTTTTGGTGTAGCGTGATTTCAAAATTTTCACTTAAATTAAAAATTAATATTTCCGTTTTATAATTTGGTGCATATGGTATGGTATTCATTGAACTATGCAGCTTTTAAGATCAACAATCAAATGTGTATAAATGAGAAGTAGAACTTTATTTAATATTATTATCATGGAAATCTTGCTTCTACTTTTCTCATATAAAACATCTCTTCACTACAATAAATGATCGCATTAATAAAATAATTTATTATAAAAGTATTTAATAATCAAATTATTATATTAAAAGGTTTCAAGTTGTATTTTAAAATAATTATTTTCAATTAGGAAATAACAGGAATAGTACGACAAGATTGTATTGGCTTTTAATTATAAAAGAACTTAAATCCATAAGGGATAGGATGGATATTCACTATGACAAATGGTGGATTTAAAAAGAAACTGCAGGTTTCCTTCTCATTTTAAATACATAAGTTTCTTAACTTTTCATCAGTTAATGAATAATATAATATTATTTAACATTAAAAATTCCATAAATTTTGTCTTCAGTTCAACAAAAAATGACAGTCATAAAAATATGACATTAAGTTTTATATTATATATTAACAATTAATGTTGATAACTAGCTGATTTCTTACCATGAATTTTAGCACTTTATATTTGGATATTTTTCATCATTATCTATAGACTGACTGACTTGAAAATCATGAGAATCTATTGTAGTTATTTAAGCAAATAATAAGCGTTTTTAATTTTATAATTAAAATTACAATCATAATTTTTTATAGTTGTTTTGAGATTTTTGGTTGTTTTAGTTTTCTTATCAATGATTTATACCCCATTGCCTTGCATTGTGGACATTTAACTTGAATGAATAATTTCTAATTTCTGACAGTCAAACAAGAAGACAACTTCAGAACACATGTGTACAAAGTTATATTTTAAATAAGAAATTATTTATTTATAATCAGTTTGCTAACCAATTTGTTTCATTGACGCTTTGATTTAACTTATAAGGCTATACTCCTTTTGAAATTAAACCCAAGATTCAAGTAAATATCTAATAAATTAACTCATTTTATGAAAAATGAAGTAAAACCTTCTTAAAATATTCCCAGTCAAGAAGTTTTCCCCTTAACCTCTAAGCGAGTGAGATTTTGTAAGTAAAATAAAAAATTGATTTTGTAAGTAATATAAAAAACGTGATTGCGGCCGCCATATACAAAATAATTGAATAGATAAACACATTTGAGCCTTGTCCGTTTTATGGATAAATTCATGTATTCAGGAAAAAAACATTGGACGTACCGTGTACGTCCATACTCTTGAAGTAAAAATTAGCTCGCCGTACACCGTACGGCCTTTAGAGGTTAAAAGGCTGTAATTTTCTGGTTCCGTATCTTATATTGTATGGATTTCACTATAGTTGATCAGGAGAATTCAAATAAGCTTCGTATTTGGCAAGAAAACCACCAAAAACTTGCTAAGGATGTTACATGTGATTTAGAATTATTTTTAAAACACCTGATTTCATTTTGACAACTAACAGATCGCATATTATCTGGTCTTTGTACAATTGTGATAATTGTAAAATTCGTAATATTGACAAAGTTGCAAACCCTTAAATATTCATAATTAATCATTTGACATTGTAAACTATACTAATTAAAATTTTCATATCCCAAATTATCATATCTTGGTCAAATAATGCAAGGCAAATGGTATCCATTTATTTATCTTTAAGTTTGAATTATTTTAAGGGCAGAATTCCAATATAAACATCTGGAAGGGAATCTAGTCCAAGTCTGTGTGCTTGTTAGCCAAAAATATTTTTATCTTCTACAAATGTATCTGGATTCACTTGTTTTTTTTTCCGGATCACTTTATACTTGTAGAGTGGTAGTTTCTATGGACAACAAACAGTTTTTGTGTATTTTTCATTCTCACAACTAAAACAATTTTTTTAGAAAGTCCTCACAGTAAGTAACCTATTAATATATAAATAAAACATGCGAGTCAATGTTGATTCTTTTGAATATTACATGCAGAAATGTAAAAAACTTACTTCGAGAGCTTTCTTAAAAATTTGTTTATTTTTTAGTCCATTTGTTTCATCTTTAAATATGAATCGATGAGTGTTAATTTTAATTATTGTATTTTAGATATTTTTAGATTGTAAACAAAGATATACGTGATCGATCAATTATAAATTTGTTACAACTTTGAAGGGTATATCAAAATATTCCTTCATTTTTTCGAATCATAGTGTATCTTTTTATTTCTTTAGAATACTTTTTTTCCATATACACATTATTCTTAAATGATTGTAGACCCAGCTATCTTTATGGTATGAATAAAGTTAATTGATAAAGCAATGGTTGATTTTATTTTAAAACGTAAAATATCTTATTTTTCAGGTTTTATAATTACCATAATACAAAATGTTTATTGTCCTGAAAAGAGATAATACCTATATATTGAAATAGTTTCTCAATTACATTTTTATAATTTTGGATAATTATTATCACCTACAGATCAAAAATGCGCCACATTGAACTTGCATGCTATTCATTTTTATCCGTTAACAACTTCAGTATAAAATAAGATTTTTGGTAAATTCTAATGATTTTTAATTTTAACTTTATTTTTATATATATTCCTAAAATGGCTGATATAATTTGATTTGTACTTAACACAAAAATCTTCACTGACATTGTGAATGGCCATTATATTATGTAATATTTGTTCCTGAGTTGTGGTAATTCCTCTATCAAATATCCCACCTTGTATTAATCCATCATCTATGGGTTTAAATGATTGAAAAATGGTATTAATAATTGGACATGATTAATGTATTACTCATTTTGATTTACTATTAAATTTTTAGAATCGGGAATCTAAAACGTAATTCATTGTTGGAACATTTAGTAAGTTATTAAAAGTGAAATATTTGATTCTAAAATAATCTCATTGCATGGGGAGTCACTCTTGGAAAATAGCCATGAACTGCTTTATTTGAAGGAGTATATACAAGCATGCAAAGTCTAAATGTGTTTTCGAAAGCAAAACTATATCAATTTAAGTAATTAACGTGTATTCAAGTTCAACTGCCAAGAGAGTGATTCATTGATTTTGCGACACATTTAAACTTGAGTTTAGAAAAAAAGTTTATAGATATAATCAATCAAAAGAACTCTGGTGATTCTAAGTACTTTTGTTTGTAGAGCAGCTCTATTAAAAAATCTCGCAATAATAATGAAAACGTTTTAGTAAGCTTAAGGATGAAAAAAAATATTGACAAAACTTAAGAATATAATATTCGTTCACTACCTTACAATTTGGAAATTTTCATAGAAAATTTAATAAGTTTCAACTCGTCATATATCCACCATTTTTATCCGGAGAACCAATCAAACCATCCCAGTGCTATCCAAACAACCAATGGGAAGACCTGCTCCAATTTACTAGTCCCTGCCTGTCTGGAGCCTTATTATTCCTGGTAAGCCTACCTTTTACCTTTTATTATATCCCTCGAATATAGACTTCAAACCATACAGTCTTCGCTCGGCGGCCATTGTACGTGAAGTAATTTTTAATTTTTGATACACATAAAACATCCTTGTGTTTTTATGCCCTCCAGGTTTATATGTATATTTTCAAACAAAAGATTTTATTAATCAAATTCACTACTTTTAAAAAAAATTATACTTAAAAAACACATAAGTTATCTGAACCTTATGTTTTACATAGTTTGTTGAATATAATAATAAAGAAGTTTTTTCTACCCAAACAATAGACAATTGAATGTACTCTGAAATAATATTGTTGAATATAATAATAAAGAAGTTTTTTCTACCCAAACAATAGACAATTGAATGTACTCTGAAATAATATTGAAATATTTTTATTCCTGATACTATTAAATACTCAAATAACAGTTATTTTAGAAAATTAATCAATGATGAAAACTGGGTGGCACCTTTGAGAAGATTGAATTATTTAATTTTGTTCCAAATCTCGGGTATTTCAATTCAAATATTCGGGTTTTGGAGTAAATGTCAATAATTAAGTGTGGATTTGAAATAGTCTTTCATGATTTATTCCTCGTTAAATGTTTGTTTTCTTTTCTTTCCGCTTATATCTAATTTCCTGGAAATGTTAACATCCTGAAAATATTTTTCCTTCAAATAATTTTATTTTAATGAACAGTTAATAATTATGCTTAAAATGTTGGAGAAAACATAATATATTGAGTCACCAAGATGTTGATTACACCTATTTTTTTCATATTCATTTTTTTAATTTCTTAACTACCCCAAACCTATAATATTTTACACATAAACACTACAATTTTAAATATTGATTTAAAAAAATTGTAATGTAAGATTATTTTTTATTTCCATCAAATAGATATGCATTATATATTTATCTAATGATTGATACCATACTGTATAAAGTTGTTTATTGAACTCATAAATTTTACCCATCATAGAAATTATATCAGATACTTCATTTAAATATTGTTAAACATTTTAACTTGTTGATTTTTTTTAAGCGATTGTTATTTTGCAGGATTTTTATGGAGACTGCTGGACAACAAATGGCCGGTTATCATTATTTGGCACCCAACCACATTGTTAAGGCGCCCATCCACTAAAAAACTAAGGCATTTTGGGGTGGACATAGTTGGAAGCTGCAAGTCATCGCCGTGTGTTTCATTATGTGATGAAAATCGTGAGATTTTATACAAAGCAATTAAGATACCTTTGCGGTATCACAAAATTTATTAACATAAGTCTTAGCGTGTATTTTAGATATTATCATGTTAGATGATCTGGAATATAAAGATATCAAATTGTTGCACTCTGAGTCATGAATTTATTGATCTCATCTATAAAGAAATGGTCAAACCTGAGATAAAAAAAAATATATATACTTATATAATCAAGTAGGGATTATGTTTTGAGCGTATGCAAATGTATTTCAAGATCTATTTAGGAAATTTAATTGACTGCATTTGAGTCTTAATGAATAGTGAGAATTGCATATTGCAAAAATAAAATATTGCAAGATTAAGGATATCAGTTTAGAAGGTAGATAATTATCAGCTAACTGAAAAATAGTTAAGCGTAGTGTGGATCAAGTGAGAGGGCTCAATGACAATATAATTAGAAAATATAGATGTGATCATCCTGGAGATGGATCGTTACATGCTGTATTGTGTCTGCGATCAGACATCGTTACGAAACTGTTGGGAACAAATCCTTAAAGTAAATTTACATTTTTAAATTCAAGATCAAAAAATCTTTAAAATTAATTGGTCTAGGGAACAAACCAAAGATTTGTTAATTTTTTTTTATACTCGAATATATATTGTCGGTTATAAACACACCCATCTGATAGAGGCTAATATATTTAATCTAAGATAAATTATTTTGTTTTTAATACGCTCACACCCTAAACTAACATTTTATTGCACTACTAATTCTGTCATTTTTTCAGTATTCAAATTTCAAAATCAACTGCGTAATGATGTATCAAACAACTAGTTTTATGAGATATTAGCAAAAAGAAGTAAAATAATTGGAATTATTCAAAACTGAAAAAAAAGAAATAATAAATTTTTCATTTAAATCAACTCTTCCATTATTTTAATATTCTCTTACAATATAGCCTATAAGAAGAACTTTTTTTAATCACATATTCATTAACAAGCCGTGTTAATCTTTGGTATTTCTTAAAAAAGGTATATACCATCATTTTCAACTAAAGTAAATCCTCAACTATTACATAAAAAATATTACTTCCAGATTTGTTCTGCTGATTTTCTTTTATACCTGTCATAAAAGTTGATTTTTTCTGACACTAATTATGAAGATTTTTTTTTTCAAATAAAAATTGATTAAAACAAATAAAAATGTGTAATATAAATAAAATGTTAGTTAAAATAACCCCTAACACACGAATCTTCTTAACTGATATTTTTTAGTTTTATCAATTGTTGATGCACAAAACATTTCACTTTAAAATACTTCCGTGAAATAAGATTTTTACAAACCAATTTAATGATAAATCATCAAAAAAGGTATTCTGTAAAAGGCAAATTTTACTGTTTCGAGACATTTTATCTTCAGGTGAATTCAGTTAAATTTAAATAAATGTTTTGATATTTTTTTATATTTATTCCCAGTAATGTAAAGTTTTTAAAGATTGCGACATCAGTATATATTAAAAGTACAAAATGAACCAAAGATTTTAATATGGAAATAAATATATTAAAAAAAGTAGTATAGTCCAATTTATAAAAGGTTTCGAAATAGTAACTTTATTCAAACATTTCAGCGTTTTTTTATTAATTGTCAAATAAAACTTAATTGCTTTTGGTACATCATTTTTCATAGATCGAAAAGAAAATTATAAATAAAAATTGGTCACTCCCAAAATGATATAATAAAATACAGAAATAAATTTCATTTTATTTGTATACATATCGGAATTCAATTATATCTTTAACATTTATCGGAAGTAGCATATCATGATATTTACACATATGTCCTAGGTATTAATTATATCCCTAAATTAACATTTATTGTCTTCCCTAAATCAATAAAACTGCAATAATCCTCTTTTTTGTGCCAAATTTTAAAATTATAATACCCTTTATATGTAAAGCCTTTAATTTCACATTAAATATATTTTTAAAAAGCATATATTTAACCTTATGAAGTACTGATTGATCTAATTACTTTTCTTCTAAAATATTTTTTAATCTGTTCAAGACTTTTTTTGTGCCAATGTGAAAATTGTTAACATTTTCCGAGTCATTCATATTGAGATGATTCTGTTGTTTTTATTAGTGCCATTTATTTAACATTTAAGTTTATTAATAATGTTGCTTGAATGTAGACTATTATAAATCTTAATTTACAATATTCATCTTGTTCCATTGGATAAAATTCATTTATCATGTTTTACATTTTCTCTATTGGAAAATTTGGATAATTTTTTTTCATAAAGACATTATTTATACAATACATGTAGAATTTCAGTAAAATTAGGAAATTTTACATATTAGATCTAGTTTATTCCAAAGGTATTTTAGATAATGCAGTAGAATAATAACAACAAAAAAAAAACATTTTGATTTTTGCAAAAGTAATTTTAGGAATTATTTAAAAAAAATAAGGTATGTATAGATGTTATATTGAAGACTTCAATTATTATAACAGTATTTCTATGTTAGTGGTTAATTATTTGCTCACTTGTAGTGAATTAAGTATGAATTACATTAATGTGGGATCACTATCTCTCGATACATTAATTTCTTTTTTTATTCTTAATTTATTTTTTAGAATAGGTTTTTTTACAAAGTATTGGAATTTTGTTGATCAACATACCACATACGATGCATATGTTGTAGACTAATATGTCAAGTCTCTAATCATTAATATTTTATTATTTAAATAGAACATGTGAATGAGACCAAAGGGATAAATAAATATATTAATAAAGTGAATTTTTGTTTGAAAACTGTCTGATATGTGCCAAATTATTATGCATCAATATGACTTTTTAACTTTGATCTCTTTTAATGGTTAATCACATCTATTGAAATGTACTGAGAATTTCGCTGTTAATTTTATCACTTCTTGAGTTGTGCCATAGAGAAACACACTATAAAAATCTTAAATACTACTCAATTAAATTTATAAATAATGAAATAAAGTTTTATACACAAAGAAGAACTTTCATAATTAATCGAATACCAGATATTGTTTATGCTATAAATATTCAATGATTCTACAAGTTTCTATGTTTTTTTTAGGAATTTAATATCACTCATATCAAATGTTTTTGAGTAGTTCAAATCTTAATTTGTATTATACATCTATATGCATTGAATGTGGGGTTATATATATCATTAGCAAATTTATTATTTGTTATATAATATTCTCAACAACCTGCAATTCACTTTAATTCTACTTCAGTAAACTCTGGTATTAAAGCTTTATTTTACTTCGAGTCATAATTTATTTATTAATACATTGTTTTAAATTATTTAATTTTTGTTCACATTATTGTTGAAAATGTATGTATTGAAAAATGTAATCGTTTTTTATTGTTTAAATATAAAAGTTTCTTTCAAAACTTGAACCGTTTTCAAAAATATTTTTGAAACTCTCGAAAATACAACTGTACAATACAACTATAATGTACAGTGTACATAATGTAAATTTAAAAGAAAAATGTAAAAACATTTTTCTTTTTTTTTTTTTAAAAACATTGAGCAATTGAAATTTTATTGTCATCATACAAAATTATTTTTAAATAAAGTATCTAAAATTTTTGGCTGTGAAATCAAAATTTGTGTCTATATATTCTCAAAAAAGTTTTATAAATGACACACTTTTAAAAAAATATTTACAAAATTGTCACATTTCTTTCTAGTCTCTCTAATGATTTACTTTATTGTGATGGAATTATTGTTTTTAAACATTTATAATTCTTTTAGTCATTTAAAATAAATTATTTGGAATCAACACTGTACTATTTCATGGTTTCATTTTATTTAAATTGAATATGTATTAATAAAAAAACTCAAAAATCATTTAATGAGAGTTATAAAAATATCGAGTCATTTAAAATTCAGAATTTAAAGCAATATTAGTTTTTTACTAACCTTTTACAAGATAATCAATCATATTTAAGTTTGTATAGGTAATACTTGAAAAGGGATTTTTTTAATAATGCAATTCATCCCCATGATTTGTAAGCTTCACGTTTTTTTTTTAGTATTTCAATTCTGTCGAATAAATCATTTTTGTATATCTATTATAATTGATGTTTACTAATAAATATTATTAATGTCAATAATTTATGTATTTTTTTTCATAACTATAGAATGTTAATTCTGAATTTCTTAGAAAATTTTGCTTGAGAAGTGTTTATTGTAAGAGCATTTGTTACATGTTAATTATTTTTAATTTAAACTGGTGATCTGTAAATTTTAGACTTAAAATATTTTCCGTATTAGAATGTGACTCGTCATAAAATTAACAAGTCATTTGAAATAAATTTGCACCGTACATGTAGAAATATTAAATTCATATATGTAATGTAATGCATCATATTGGATAATTGATAAGTGTAATATTGTATTGTATTACATACGTACGTACCACTGAGAAGCACTTAGTGCAAATGGAACCCTCTCGAGATATTCATATTTATTATTGAAATCTTGACGTAGAAAAAATTTAAGTCTTAATTGTAAAGTGTTTTTAGGATTTGTGTTTTAAGTCGTATCACAGCAAAAATGTCTTTGGAGGGTTCTTAATCGAATTAACCGGAAATGGTCGCAGATCAAAAGTCATGCGAGAATGTACTAAAATAAGTATGTTATGCTTTTGAGACTCGAGGCAATCACAAGTGTGTTAGAGCTTTTCTTTGATAAGACTTAGAGTACTTGGGACATAAAATGTAATTTTATAAAAGATGAGTAGATATTTTGCAAATAATGATATGGGAATAAATTATAGCTGTGATTAGACACAACTGTTTATGTGCCAAGTTTTATTATACAAATTTTGGTGATTACATCTCAATGTGTTAAATATCTTTCTTGAATGATGTAGGTACCTGTTTTTGAATAATGACCCAGGTGAATGGGCTCATTTACTCAAAATAATTTTTACTGAAAATATTTCATTCTGTTTTGGCCCTTGAAATTTTAACAATGTTTGTAAAGGAAATGTGTTGACTTAACTAACACATTGCACATTGAATAATTATAGGATTATTGTTCACAAGCTTAAGCCGAATTTATCTGCAAAGATGTTTTAATTGTGAAAAAGAAGTATATAATTAGCCTTTAAGTAAAACAGGGTCTTGTAATGATTTTATCATTGTATTTAAAGACATAGAATTAAAAAGGAACTAAAGGAGTAAATGAGGTGTGTCAAGTATATTTCCCATTTCAGCACTTTTATCATGTTTTCTGCGCACTGAATTGGTTTTCTGCACTTTTCATCAGAGTTGGACCTAATGATATCAAATGTTAGATAAAAATATTACGCAATGATTACTTTTCACCAAATTTATATTGTGATTGATGTTTAATTACATATATTTATAAATAATTAATATTAAATCTTATGACGAACAAAAGCTCATGAATTCTGAGTGTCAATCAAAATATGTATCGTTCGTTGTTAATATGACTTAACAGTTGTAATCTGTGGATTCTTATCAGATGAGTAGCAGGTAAAATGATCTATAGACTTATAAAGTTAAAATTAGGTGGTAGAATGACTCAGTTAGGCCGTGTTACCAGGGTAAAACTAATCCCTATTGCTTACACTTGCCAAATTCTCGACCTGCGAACATTAATCATATTTGGCAAAGTCAATCGAGTGTTGCCACAATTAATAATTATTTAACAGCTGTTAGACGCTACGATTAAGCATAAAAATTTAATTCTATAGTTATAAATAATATATCATCATTTTGGGCAGAATATTTTTTTGTCTATATTTAGTATTAATATACATAGGCCCCCCGTAAAGGGTTAAAAAATATTTTTTGGAACAAAATTATTATTTTTCCTTAAACTGTGTTAAGACAACAGGAGGGTGTATTATGAATAGAATTGCTCGGAAAAGCATTTAGTTAAAAGGTATGAACTTAAATGTGTATGTTTTTGTGACATAATTAAATTTATTTAAAGTACAATTAATCACATCATTGTATTATATTTATAATCATATATAATTACAAGTCATGCAGCATGTTTTGTATTTAGAAATGTTATCGCAAGTTATACATTAAATGTAATTGATCTTTTGTTTTCTTATATTTATTAGTATTTGAATAGTATGGTAAACTATGGATAATTTTTTAAAATTATAATACAATTGAATCAGATGAAATTATAGAAAATTTCAATATAAACTTATTAATCGATTATCTATTATTGGCACTATAAAGCAGTTCGTAATTTGCCCTCAACTGATCTTGGTCCTGAACAGCTGATCACTAGTTCCCTATAAAATGTTGACATCCTTGGAGATATAGTCCTGTCTCAATCTTAGCCTGCAAACTTGGCTGCCTTCAGTTTTGTTAAAACATTCAATGCGATCAAATTATTAAGGTAATTCATGTGTGGCTGACTAATTATTAAAATTTTAAAAAAAAATCACTTGACGTACACGCGTTCCGCTCGAAGTATATTTGAACACTGGTGAATATTTGTGTGTGCTAATACTAATAAACTAAACATCCATGCGTTGCTACGAATTGATTATGTATATACAATTTCAACGCACTAGGAGCGGTAATAGTATCTTTGGTTTGCATACGAAAACGTGTCAGGCGCGTTGTTAGCACCCGAGGGTTGCGAAGAAGAACGACGCACTAGGTGCGTTGTTAGCATTGAACGTGTTAAGGAAAGTCTTTCAGTCTTTACATATTTGGAAACACCGGGTCCTTTGTAGATTGCCTACATATGTAGCATTGTTTCTAAGGATGTATGTTTCCATTTATTACTCGAGCACCTTTTATTTTATAAAAGATCACTCCAAAGATGCCTACATTATTATTTAACATTTTTTCAAAAAGTATAAAGTGTTTTGAAGGCCTCGATGCCATCAACCTACACACTCCAGAAAAGATTATGCAATAGAGCTGGTCACTTCTGATATCCCTATTTATACCTATTAAGACCGATTGAGATATCCCTATTTATAACTGTAATTTTTGTAAGGTGGTTGAAATAAAACATACCTTACATATTAGTTTTTCCTGTTTTTAGAATTTTATCTATAAATGTATCATGTAAGGTCAAATGAAAGTAGTATTATTAAAGCAAATTTTTTTAAACAATCTTATATACAATTTGATTAGTAAAACCTAATATTGATGCAATTAATTTTGTTATAAAATATATTACTGATAAAATTATGTTTGATATTTTCTAACAAAATTATTTCTGAACGAAAGAACTTGTTTCTTAAAAATGTATTGAATGCTGCATAGTGTTAAAACTACTTTGATATTTTATTAGCTTTTAAGTCTAAAGTAGCATGCTAATCAAGCAGCTAAATAAAAAGGTAGTAATGGTGCTACTTTACAGCTATGACTTTCACAATTGGTAGCACATCTCTTTACACCACTGGAAATATATAAAGTTTTTTCATGTTCAATACTAGTCATATATATCAGTCGAAAGAACTGAAAAAATTTGAGATTTTTTTAGTAATGTTAAAAAATCTACAATAATATTTCATGTATTACTTGCGATTATTCGTTGTGTCTTTGGGTAGGCAAATAAATATATATAGAATAAATATCAATATGTAACAATTATCGCACTTAGATTTCAAATCACATTTTAATATAATTATGTATGTTAATAATATATTATCATATCTTATATTTATGTTATATCTAAATGTTATTATATAGCACTGCTTTACATTAAAATGTGTTAATTGTCTCGTCTTTAGCTAGTTATTTGTAAAGTCAATGATGAAGCTATGATATTGTCGGTATCCATTTGAAGACTGAATTTTTGGCTAAGGCATAGGGGAACCAATGTATTCACATATTTTAAAATGCATCCCACTCATGCTAACGTAGAAAATGGATCCCAATATTTTTAATATTTCACATCTCTCTTTATCAATTATTATAAAAGTTGTCATTATTTGGAATTAAATGTAATTTTATTGTAAAAGGCAATAATTTTTTGTATGAAATTTCAGTATCATTCTTAAGAGAAATGAAAATATATAACAAAATTTTTGCTGATATTATTCGACTTGATATCAGTCAGCACCGTTAGTTGTCGATGTTAACATTTTCTCTGTACTCAATATTACATATTATACAATATTTATTAAGTTTTTCTCTTTGGTTATTTTCTGTTTAATATTTAAATAAAGTGTGTAAATAGCATGATTTCTGTCTTTTTCTTTAATCCTTCCTTTCACTGGAAATTCTAAATGGTCAGATTCATATTATTGCTAGGTAATGGACAGCAAATATGAAATGCGTATCGGAAATGGCCAAAACAATATTGTAACGTAAATAACGCATATTGGTAATTGTCAAGTCATAGACAGCTATATTTTGGCTCTATATTATCCAATAATGGTGGATGTGATGCAGAAATAAAAAGGCGAATTGCCATCACACCCTCCACTATGAATAAGCTGAAGAATATATGGAGAGACAGGAACATACAACGGACAACCTCCGTGGCCTAGTTGGTAAGACGTTTGTCTCCCAGAGGTTGCGAATTCAAATCCCGCTGGAACCTAGATTTTTCGAAAAAGGATTCCAGTCTGGTGTTCATTTAAAGCCTCTTTAATATCTTTCTGGTTGGCTGGAAGAGATTGCCACATGGCAATAAGCCCATCAGGTTGTACTGTATACAACGAAAGTGTAATAGAATACAAGGGTGTTATGTTAGAAATAGACGCCAAATTCACATACTGTCTCTATTGTATAAATGTTAGAAATAGACGCCAAATTCACATACTGTCTCTATTGTATAATATCCTTAACTGTCCCGCCGCACCCTCTTATCTCGCCGAAAATTTTCAGCGTCTTTCCAATCATGGATTAGCGCTACGCTCAAACAGAGATTGTTTATTGGCCTTTCCAGTTCACCGCTCTTCTTTTTTCACGTCGTCCTTTACTGTCCATGCAGTGAGACTCTGGAATCAGTTACAAACCAATATAAGACTCGCTCCGTCCTTGGCATGCTTTAAGAAGCGACTGAAAAAACTCTTAATTTCTAGTCAGTAAAATAACGTGTTTCATTCCTGATTTTTCTTTTCCTTTCCTCTCCACCATCCTTTCCTTTCCTTTTGATTGATGATATCTCACTTAATATGAAAAATAGTGTTCGGGTGATTGTCCGTCTTTGTGGGGTTTGTGGGCATGTTCTCACGTATATGTTTATGGATTTCGTGGGGATGGATAGTCATTTGAATGATTTGTGCGACCACGTAACTTGCTTCATTTACTTTTGTCTGGTTGGTTGGAAGAGATTGCCGCCTGGCAATAAGCCCGCCAGATTGTATTGCAATAAAAGTGTTAAATAAAATAAATAAATAAAGGGTGGTCCCAGAAGTACCTGACCTGACGTATAGATGGCGGTTGTTGCTTTAAAAAATTACTATGGTAGAAAGTACTAAACTTATAAAGCTTAAGTTTCAAGTTTTAAGATGCTACGTTGTTTAGTATTTGTTTGGCAGCCATCAATAGTGAACGCTCTCAGTGAATTTGTAAACATGGAAAAAATTGGTCATCGTTATGTGATACAATACTTTCATTTGAAAGGTCTAAGTCTAACCAATATCAAAGTCGAGCTAGATTCTACTGTGGAGGAGTCTGCTCCTTCGTTTATAATAGTAAAATATTGGGTGGCAGAGTTTAAACGAGGCCATACGAGCTGCCAAGACGAACATCGCAGTGGTCGACCAAATGAGGTGACCACGCCAGAAATGGTAAAGAAAATCAACAAAATGGTATTGGATGACTGTCGATTGAAAGTGCGCGAGCTAGCAGACATGGTAGGCATTTCAAAAAGTGCTGTACATCGTAAATTGACTGAAAATTTGGACATGAGAAAGCTGTGCGCAAGATGGGTGCCGCGTTTGCTCACAATGGAACAAAAACAGTGTCGTGGGGATGTTTCAATCGAGTGTTTGGCGATGTTTCACAGCAATAAAGCCGAGTTTTTGCGTCGATTCATAACCATGGATGAAACATGGGTCCATCACTTCACACCTGAGACGAAGGAACAGTCAAAACAATGGACTGAAAGGGGAGAATCGGCTCCAAAAAAGGCGAAGACAGTTCCATCTGCAGGCAAGGTCATGGCGTCAGTTTTTTGGGATGCGCGTGGGATAATTTTCGTTGATTATCTTCAAAAAGGAAAAACAACAGCGAGTATTATGCGAACTTATTGCAGCGTTTGAGTGATGAAATAAAATAAAAACGGCCGCATTTGGCGAAAAAGATAGTGTTGTTTCATCCAGACAATGCACCAGTTCACACATCCGTTATCGCGGTGGCCAAAATCAATGAATTAAAGTTCGAATTGCTTCCTCACGCACCCTATTCGCCAGATTTAGCCCCCTCGGATTATTTTCTTTTTCCAAACTTGAAAAAATGGCTCGGTGGTAAAAGATTTACCAACAATGAAGAAGTGGAATCTGCGGTTGATGGCTATTTTGAGGCGCTCGACAGTTCTCACTATAAACAGGGTATCGAATCTTTTGAAAATCGCTGGGAAAAGTGTGTCGAGCTGAAAGGAGACTATGATGAGAAATAAAAATATTTTTTCCCAAATTTTTTGTGTTTTCTTTGTTAGGTTGGGTACTTTTGGGACTACCCTCGTACATTAGTTCTACCAAAAATTGATTTTTCAAATTATTATGTATGATGCCGAAACATGGACAGTAAGAGTAAATGCATGTAACAAGATAGACAGGCACCTTGAAGATGCGGTGCTGGTGACGTACCTTGGGACAGGATCCATGACAAATTTGTTGATTTTGGAAGAATTTCTAATTGTAGTGTTTGTCAATAATACAACTGCCAATCCTCTGGTTCTTTCACTATATCAGATGGGAGACAAGACTGGTAATCCAAGAGAAAAAAAAAGGATCCCAATTACCTGGCAAGTCACCAACACGATGGACCGACTCGGTGAGAAATGTAGCCAACAGTTCACTGTTGGCTACATTTCTCACCGTTACACCGGCTACATTTCTCACCTACATTGTTCAAATGTAGCCAAGAGTAGTAGAAAAGTTACTGACTATGAGAAATGTAGGCATATCATTCTTTCTGCAGTATGTATGGTCAATTCTCTCGCAAGATCAATTCAAATGATCATGACTGCTCTATAAAGACTAACAAATAAGAAGACTCATAAATGGAAGCTATGCCATAAATTTGAACTTAGGAGCTGCGATATGACCAAATGAATTGAGATCTGAGAACTCACTTTAGACAGTTATAATACTATGGCATGACTACAGAACAAATGTAAATGGTTGCCGAATGCTTTGCAGATAATATATAATCGCATATAACAGTTTTCCTTAGGAGTGGCAGGCCATGGACATTTTTAGGGAACTTCTTCAGTGACCGTTTTGAAGAATGCTAAAAGTTAGTGAAACATTGGCAGCATTATATGAATCAGTAGCCTTGTTAGTAAATATGACCTCAGTGGCCTTGTTAGTAAAATGCTTTTCTCCCACCTGCAGAATTCTGGCTCGATTACCGATGATATAAAAAAATGTTATGAGTTCATGGATAAGGTTATTGTTTCCTTATGTGCAAAAGCATTGCCAAAATATGCAAACAAACTAAATTGTTCCTTCTCCAGTGGTTCTTGGCCTGAAGGCTAGATTAATGCAACTGAAGACCTTGTTATCTCCCTGGCATGATCTTCAACATGTTCTCTATAACAGATTTCCTGAAGGAATCTTACGAAAAAACATTAAGTGTTATATCAATGAAAATGATATAAAGCATAGGCTTTCAAAGTGTGCGCCTTGGCACCCTGGGGATATTCCAAAAATTTAAATAATTCTAGGCATTAAATGATGAATATCATTTGCTGAATGCTACAGTTAAGAGAATCCTGGATCCATTTGCAACGAATTACCTCAGTGAAGCTGGGTTTTTGCTGTAACTGTAATAAAACCAAATATCACTCAAAACTCAATGTAGAATAGGAAATGAGGGTAGCTGTTTCTTGTTTGATTCCAAGATTTGAAAAATTTTGTGGTGAACAATGGGCTCACCCATGTCACTAATTGGTAAGTTTTTTGGGCATCAGGAAATAATCTATACATTAAGGGCACTGTGAAATGAAAATGCTTGAAAACCACTGATATAAGTGATGACATTTCCTTTATATTATATATACAAAGCTATCTTGACCTTTGCCAGAAAACGGTGTCTATCTTTAGTCACACCATTGTTCTGCGCTTTTATATGGGCCTCTCTTATGTCAGGTAAAAGTCTATGTCACACTTGAGTTGCCCCTGACCTGTGCCATGACTACATTTGTAGTTCCTCAACTCGTGTTACACAACATTTCATTGTTAAAACGGAAGTCAAGAAAAAATTTGATTTTCTGACTTTTGTAAGTTATTTTGATAAGTAGAATAAATTAAAAAATATTACAATTTCATAGGTATGAAAAATGCAAAATAAATATCAGTTGGAATTACCATAATAATATTTTACTTTTTCATTGGTGCTAGAGCCCATATCTACACTTGGCTTCTAGAATCTTCCGTCTACACCCACCAACTACTCCAATTTGGGATTTCCAACAGTTCTAATGCATCATTTATAACATTGTCCTTCCAACAAAGCCGTGGTTTCCCATACACAGTTAATCGAATGATACTTGACGACCTCTGTGACCTAGTTGGTAAGACGTCTGTCTTCCAACCCGGAGGTTGCGGCAACAAATCTCAAGGAACCTAGATCTTTTTTAAAAAAACCTCTTTAACATCTTTCTGGTTGTGGCAATAAACCTGCCAGATTGAACTGTATACAACGAAACTGTAATATAATACGATACTGGGCCATTCCTAGTCAGCTGCCCGCACCTTCCTGTATCAATTCGACATTGTTGCGAAATGAATAATAGTACAGTACAAATTGAATATTTCATCAACTCTTCAATCAGCCTACTTTTACAGCTTGACAGACTATGGTAAAATATATTGGCAATCTCAGCAAATTGATTACCCAAAAGATGCATTCTATTTATAGGGGAATTTTAAGTTTGTTCTTCCATCCCAGGTGTCTAGCAAGGATCTTTTTTAGGAACCTTCGTTGGACATAGCTGGCTCAACCAAGTATGCAGTGTCATATGGATTGGCAGTATAAGATCCTCATAAATGTCAGAGAGCTCATTGTATCTGACTCTTGTTATATCTAAAAAAATGACTGCCATGGATTTGATTTCCTCTGAAACTGCATATTACGCCACAGTTTGAATGAGACACGCTCATATGAAACTTGACAAGACTATGAAAACCATCAGAAGTACTCTCCAGTCATCACCACTACCTTGATTTCATATTATGTTACTCACGGCGCTCCCTTAATTCAGGTGTGATAAGTTTTACTTTAGCCCGTTTTCACTGTCATTCAAATTCTTTCTACCTCCCGCAAGGTAGAAAGAATTTAATGGACTAAGTATGTGATGGATATCAAAAATAAAATTATATTATTTTATATTTTACAAAAAAGATGCAAAAGAAAATTCATGATTCATACACATTCATACATACATACCATCACACAGATTTCCTGTTTGGGGTAGGTAGAAAGAATAGAACACCAGACTTTCCTATTGTGAAACCTCCTCTACATCCATTCATCTTGTCATACAGCTTCTACAATTTCTCTGATTTTTTTACATTTTCGTCTTTCAAAATACCATTAATTTGATCCAACCATACTTTCTTCGGTCTTCCTCTACCATGCCTTCCACTCACATTTGGACTCTATGTTTGTTGTGTTAATATTTCTTCATTCATTCGTTCTACATGCCCAAACCATCTCAGAGTGTTCTTCTTCCTACTCAATACATCAGTATTAAGTTCACATTTATTCTTACTTACTTCATTCCGTCATAATTTGTCACCCAATGTACTTTTCTCAGAGCAAGTATTTCTACAGCATTTATTCATCGCCTTTCAGTATTTTTCCACGGCCACGTTTCACTTCCATACATCCAAATTGATTCTAAAATACTATGTTGAACTGTTTGTTACCTTAGTTAATTTTAATACTGTTTGTTTCCAGTATTGTATATACATTTAAATGCATTATCTTTTTTTCATTCAATATTCCTTGTGTCTCTTCCATCATCTAAGAAAATACTACCAAAATAGCAGGATTTCTTAACTTTCTCTTACCTTCCACTGTCAACCTATATATCACTTTTACTTTTATTTTTTACACTTTTCTCATCTTTTACATTTATTCTCAGATTTTTCACTTCACATTTCTCATAGAATTTCATTAAATTAAACAATTCGATCAGGTGCTTGGTCTAGGAGTTAACCGATATTTTGGTTTCAAAAATGGTTTAGGCCCCTGAAAAAATAAAAACAAAATATTTATATTATTTTATAATACATACTTGATAAATCTTCAAATTCTAAACATAATTAATTGTATTCTTGGTTTAGAGTAAAATAGTAAAATAAAAACCATTGAAAAGAGTTCTAGGAAAAAAAATGGTCAAGGTTTGTAAATTTTCATGAAAAGAGGTCAAGGTTTGTAAATTTGGACAATTTGCCAGTTTTCATTAAAATCGTAGGTTCTAGAACTTCCAAGAAGACATGGTGTATAAAATTTTTGGGATAAACCCACACAAGCACATTTACGAGTACGTGGACTTTGAAAATTAAGTCTAAAAGATGTAAATGAAACTAAAATATTGAAAACAATGTAATTCCTATATGTTCCTTGGATTAAATTTCATCGGATGCCTATCAATAGTTTTTTTTTGCGAAGTGATTTTTATACCATATTTCTCACCATCTATCTTCTCCTAAGTGATCTAGTAGGTAACACATTTGACTTCCACCCGAGGGTTTCAGGTTCGACTCCCGATGGAACAAAAAAAAAGGTTACCAGTCTGGTCGAGTTTGTCTGATAATAATAATCACGTGCGGTAGACGTGTGAAATTTTTGTGACGTCTTCACGTGCGGCAGAATTGCCAACAAGTGTCATAACGACAGCGAGTTTCGTACCTTGCCCAGTGGCTCTAAACCCGATAGCTCAATTAACGGAGTCGAGTGTTACCTCACGACCACGCTCTTCAATATGTCTGTATCGCCAATTCAGATATGCTGAAAAGAAATTTACCAGGGATTCCCAAAATGCGCGCTACTGTCCCCTTGGGAATTATATAAACCTTATTGGGGGCGCTGTAAGGCAAGCAGGTGGAAAGGGGGTGTTAGGCTGGTAAAAAAGTGTATAGAAAACAAATAGATACTTTCTTCAAATAAAATCGTATGTCAGAAAAGTTTTTTTTTAAATAGAGCTATTTGAAGTTAAAATATTTTCCGTTTTCTGATTTAAATTAAAGATTTTAATTTAATTTAAAGATTTCTATTAATACACGCAAATAGTTAAATCACAACTACTGGATAAAGGGGCTGATGAAATGTATGATCTAAAAAAGAGCGGTAGTACGAAAAAGTTTGGGAAACACTGTACTATACGAACAAATAATTAAAATAAAAACCATCTCCTAATTGACGATCACCGTAGTCTAGTTGGCATGACGCTCGTCGTCCAGCCCGAGAGTTGTGGGTTCGATTCGCGTTGATACCCATATTTTTAAGTGGGTTTAGTCTAGTTTTCACTCTCAAGGTCTCTCTAATATATTTCTGATTGGTTGAAAGAGATTGTCACATGACAATAAACCTGTCAAGTTGTACAGTATACAGAAATAGTGTAATATAATGGGGGATACCAGTGCTATTACATAAATTGGGTAAAAATATTATGTATGTAGACTATATTTCTCAATCTGTGGGTCGTGACCCCTAGGGGATTCGTGGGGAAATATCAGAGGGGTTGCGAATAAAAACTAACTTACGTGTATAAAAGGAAAATCACAATTTTTCTGAGAAAAAAGGACAGATTTCTTAATTTTTTTTTGCTGGGGGCTACGTAGTCCTATTTATATTTTATCTTTTAGAGGGGCACAAAGCTAAAAAGGTTGAGAAACAATGATATACAACAATGTTTCAAATTCTTTTTTTATTGATAGATTAGTACATTTATAATATATTGTTATTTGTTCTACCTTGTTGACATTTTTTTGTTGTTTTGTAAATATTTTATTTTACTGTAAATTTAAAAGCTCTAAAGACGTGTATGTATTACTATACCAATAGAAACGATTACCATACCAATAAAAACAATTACTATACCAATAGAAACGAAAAAAAGTAATCACTAAGAGACGTTCAATTGAGAAAATCGGTATATATCCGAACCAACCAACCAAAGCCTTCGATAAATTATATAAACGCAATTAGCAAAAAAATCCAACATTTCTTCCATTTTTCTTTGAATAACAATATCTTTATTTTTTGTGAAATTAGAAAAAAAAACGAAATGATATACATTCCAAGTATGGCTACAAAAAATACATCCACTTCCCTATGGCTAAGTTACTGTCGGTCACCATCTTATATCGCGTGGTGATCCTTAGCATGTTCCTTAGATCCCGCGATATCGCGTAGTTGGCAGTGAACGTGTTAAACATTTTTTTACACAAGGATCCAGGCAAAAATTTATTCGAAAAATTTATTACTAGTAATAAAAACGCCATGAAAATTTAACTTTAATAAAAACCGCGATATCCTTGGACTGTAAACGTTTTTTTTTTTAAATAAAAGCTTACACCTTCAGATATATTTTGATTAATTTAAGCTGTTTATACTTTATGAAAATCTACGGTGTCCTGTACAATGAATCATTTATCATATCAACATATTGTCATGAATTGTACTGATAATATCTAAAAATTAAAATTGAATAAATTAGAATGAAAATATATTTAATATGGGTGTACTGGATCATTTTGACAATATTTTAGATATTCTATAATATATAAGTGATTCGGATCTATTTACAAGTCATCAGTGCTTCTAGTGCGTTGAAGAGAAAGACCGAGGAAGGCGTGGCTCGATTTCGAGAGACAGCAAAGTGATAAGTACAATCAGTAAAATATTGTGCAGCCCGACGTGGAAATTTTTTGTCAAAATCTACCTTGCAAGGGACACAACCACGCCGTTAAACTTTATAACCACCTACTTACTGCCGTAAGATTTGCGCCCTCAATACCTTGCTTTAAAAAGTGAATTAAAAACAATTTTATTTATGTTCAATGATAAAGCTTATATATCCCTATTCCTATTCCATTTTATTTTCCCTGTCAGAAAAATAATATTTTATATATTTTCTTGAATTTATTTATTTTCTACTTTAATTTTTGTTTGTTCTGATGTTTTTTTACTGACTTCAGTTTTATGTGTAACCTAAAAAAAATAACCTCTCAACCAGCAGCTGACAAACTGTGTATCCTGATTGATTGAAAATAATTGTCACATGGCAATAAACCCGCCAATTTTACCTGTTTGCAATGAAGTGCCAAATAAATAAATCGAAGTGTTGAAACCTTTTATGTGAATGTACTATGAAGTCATATTGATAATGACGAGTATAATTAGGAGAACTGTGGTGCTATCGGCGTTGAATAATAAAAGATCGACAAGACAAATTGATGGATTGAGATACCATGCGCAGGCTAATAAGCGCTTTCTCTATTCCGCGTTTTACTGCCTTTTTTTCTCTGTTGTGAGCTCAATACTGAGGAACGGACCTCCACTGTAATTGATGTAATTTGCACACACTCTCCAGTCCTCTCGGCATCCCGCTGTTCGAAGAGCTTGTGGCAAAGGCAGGCCAGCAGCACTCATCATCTGGTTACTTAATGCTTAGGTGTTCTATCTATGTTCCTACGACTTTCCACATTCTCAGCGACTATGAGTCTATAGATGCCTTCCTTGCACGAAACTTGACAGAAGAATTAAGGAATGTGACGACTGCACAATCCTGAAAGCCTCTAAGATATTAAGTTTTTTCCAAAAATTTAACTGTATTCATATTTTTTTAGCAATTTTGACACCAGTATGTTATATCGATATAGGAGTTAATTGACAGTACTTTTTGGACAGTATTGGTCAGTCTGGCCAGTATTCAGCCCCTGTTCCACTGACATATCGATTTTTTTGCTTAACCTTTCCCTTCCTGTGCTAAAAAAATCGGCCCGTTCCGATGTTGTGTATTCAATACACATGTAAAAATGAGCGATTAAAAATCAGAAAAATAAGAATATTCATAGCCAATCGCTTAAATTAATTAAATTTGAAGTCAAAAGTGATAATAATTGAAATTTAATTGCTAAAAACATGAAAAAAAACATCAGCCAACGTTCACGAAACGGGCAAAGCGACCACCTCTACTGAAAGCCGCCGACCTACTGAGCGAGAAAAGCGAGCGAATTGAGATTCTATTTCTTACGTTCCCATATACCGTGAATAGCGTCGCTTCCTTACCCATACCGGTTTTTTAGAATGAATATACCTTCGTTACACACTGGCACACGTTTGATTGTATTGGTGAATTTATTCCCGATTTTCACAAAAAAATCTGATGTGGCCGATAAGTGCTAATTATTATTAATATTATTTTTTCATTCAATGCGTAACTGTATTACGGAGGAATACGTAAAATCTAAACCCAGTATTTATTATATTTATAGAGATATTAAAGTTTTTAGAAGCAATGTGTACTAGTTACACATCACAGGACAGGAAGGGTTAAGGTCAGCGCACGGATAGCGGTCACACTCCGAAGTGAGCTGCGTGAGCCAACGGACCAAACTTGGTAGAGGAGTACCGAGTTATTTCTGCTTCTGTATGTGTATTTTCCCTATCCTCTTCTCCTAATCCTTTCAACACCTATCCATCTTAGCATATCCCAAAACATTTCTACAACGCTCCTGCTCCCAGTTAACATCCACATTCATCTGAGACCTACCACTTCCCTCCAAAATAGTGAGTTAGTAGCAGGTTTCATAATATCATATATCCAACATATATGCTACGATGCGGAATGTAACGGGAAATCAACGCACCATTTTTACCAAGAAAAACACAAATATTCTCCATAATTTGTGGATCACGTTCATCAGTATTTAGGTCACGATGAAGAAGAATATATTGATATGAGATTTAAAGCCATTGTACTCGTAGACATTATCACTTGCGGCCAATTCTACTCGTCTCAAAAACACTATTTCCCTATCTATTTTTTAGAATCATATACGAGTACGTTTGGCAGTTATACCGTGTAAGGTCATGTTCACCGTATTCTAAAACCCTGGGATATTATCTTTTTAGAATCTTAAGTCCTATGTTATTCCGAATGGGTCAAGACTTTATCTTGTTAAGAGGATTAGCTAGAATGAGATGAGTGGAGGGATCGATTTCTTGGTGCAGACCAATCCTAGGATTATAACCCAGAAAAGAAAGGGACATCAAATTAAGTCATTTATAATTTATTATGAAATATTCTAGAGATGTTTATGTGTGTATTAAAATTATTTGGATTTATTTTAAAACGAACTTGTATATGTCGGGATATCTGAATGATGGGATGTCGGGGTATATGACTTAGTAAGACCCAAGGATAATTAAATTTGCCAATAATGCAATTGATTTAACTTTATACATTCCATCAGGTATATATGGATTCCATAAAATACTTTCATCCAGGTCGATCCACAGTAAAGCACTTCACGTCCTTTAAGAGGGAGAGGAGAGGACAAACCATCTCCGAGGTGATTCATAGTTATTGTATTTTTTTTAATTGATAGATACTTACGTGAAATTACTCAATGAATACACAAATGACCGACTTAAATCTCAATTACTAGTTTAATTTCATTATAAAACATTATAAATTATGTAAGTGGATAGAAAAAAAACACTCATTCTTCCGTCAATTTATTTTAGGAATATTGAGGGATTTTCTTAACAGCCCAGAGACCTGGGAGATATCCTAAGGACGGCTCATCTTGGAGTATTATTATTGGGAATATCTGCCACCTATAAGACTATCAACAAACATTAACTTAAAATGATACATGTCTTTTTTTTCTGACCCCGCGACCCCATTGGGAGATAAAAATGTATTAAATAATATAATTAAATAGACTGCGGAAAATAACGTACAGTACCCGGTGGTAAGTAATACACATCGGGCTTAAGAAAGAGACTGTCGGCCATAATCGACTAACTTCGGCTTTGTAGAGCATCGTCTTTGTCGCACGATGCGCCAACAGTCCAGTTGACAACGACTGACAAATCGCGACGGAACACATGTATGAATGACAGAGACGACGCTCTACAAAGCCGAAGTTAGCCGATTATGGCCGATAGTATCTTTCTTAAGCCCGATGTGTATTACTTAATGCTAGGTACTGTAATTTAAGTTACTTGTTTGAAATGATTGAAGTGTTCATTTATGAAAATATTAAGATAATAGGGTTTCTTTGTAATAACTATTGTATATTTGTAACTGAGAGCTAATACACAGACATTTTGTTAACTGACCCGAGATAAAACGACGTAAAGCTGGTCGTGAGAAGAACACCAGTATCAAATATAAAATAAAATAAAAATATCCTCAACAATAAATTCATGTCATCTCATGTTTCATACAAAACATTAATCAATGATTTAAAATAATGTTAATGATCTAAAATAAAGTTAATGGTCCGACATATAACCACAATAATGAAAAAAGAGCAATACTCGTGCATAAAATCCGATATTGTTTTTTTAAACAATAACATTTATTCTTTCTTGGCTTTGACATCAAAGAGGAACGAGTAAAGTAGCACATTTTTATAAATTCGACACGACCACTGAATAATTGATCGGCACCGCGCTACCTTAGCCCGCCTGCTAACGTGTAATAATACTTCTTGGCGGCCGAGCGACGCCGCCAACGCTCCACGCTCCACCTGCTACCACTTGTCTTGCGGCATTCTGCATGTCTACCACAACATTTAACAGCATCAAATTATATACAAACCCCTTCTCGACTAATTCTGTCAAATTTCCTATTAAACAAAGCAACAAAAACACAAAAGATGAACCATTTTTTCATAGTGTTGTGAGAAGATATATGTATAATTTGTACCTTTTTACATATTGCGATAAACAATTTAAAACTGTTGAAATTATTCACAAAACTATCCCCTCCGTTTGGAAAACCGTAGCAGGTGAGTGGAGCGCATGCGCCAGCAAACGTCAAAATAAAGAACAATTTGGTTTATCGGCTGTGCTATTAGCCATTTTTCCTGAAACTGTTTCTTGAAAGCTGAATTTTGTTTTTCAGGTTCACGAAACCTTTACGAAAAATGTATGCGACGGCAATACTGTTTTTTTCCGTAAAGAACTTATGTTAACTTTATTCGAAGTTTTATACTGATTGTCGAAAAACATCAAACAATATTGGAGTGAAAAAGGTCGCTGTTCGAGTCCCATGTCGTGATAATCAGCAGGTTTTTCAAAGTGTTTCATTGAAAGTTTATAAAAAATCGTACATTTGATTTGAAATCGCATTTACAGGATAAGTTAATTTTAATTTCATACACGAATAAATGTTAAAACATTTATTTATCGATGAATAAATACAACGAAACAATAAAAATCCTATTTTCGAAAACAATAAGGAGGCCACTATGGGAAATATGATAGTTAACGGGTGTCTCTATATTTTGAAAGCGAACGGTAAGAAAATAAAAATAATATAAACGTATTCTACTTTAAAGCACTAACAAAATTAATTTCATAATTAGTACATAACAAATCCAAAAAAAATCATTAAAAATATTGAGTATTATAAATAATTTTATAAAATAGTACGAAAAATGCATTGATAATTATAAAAAAACATTTCAAAGTAGTTTTCATATTTCTTAATCTATATTGTTTTTTGGATTCTTAATAATATTTATTAAAAAAATATTTTGATTATTATGATTTTGAATCTTATTAAACATTACTTTAAAACAAATTTTACTTGCTGCTATAATATTTTTATTTGGTTCTTTATGATATTATTTTACAATGTAAACTCAAACAAATTCCAAACCTTTTTTTCTTGACTAAAACATACACTATTACGAAAAATCTTCAAACTTGACCAACAAATGTATTTTTATCACATTTTTATCCAAATTTCTTTTTCAAGCTTCAAGATGCCGAAACAATACAATATTCAATACGAAACCGACACTGCAACCGAAGATACTAGTGTGTAGAGATCAGTTTTCTTGACTTTAGTATCAAGACAATAGTATATAGGTCGTGTTCTAATGAGCAAATGATCTGTATAGGTCGGCCCTACGGTCTCACAAATGGGGGGAGACGGTTTGACATTTCGCCTGAAAAATGACGCATTGTAAAGTCATAGTATTATGGCTGACGATCCGTGTCGGCGCCGCGAGCTAGCGTGGAGCCGCAGCCCTGTTGCGTAACTCCCCGCCACCACCCCTGTACCGTCATATTCTATTGGCTACCCCCTCTACTCAGTAACTAGACCGTAGCGTAGGGATGCAACGTTTTATTCGATTTTAGCAGACTAGTTCTTAAATCATTAATAAAGTGAATTGAACTAGTTTCAGAAAAATAGATAGTAAAATGGTTTTCAAGTTTTAAAATATTTTCTTAAATAAGATAAGATATTTGAAAATAAAGCTGTCACAAATTCAGGACAATATTGTTTTGTGTATTAGTCATCGTTAGTTTTTATGTGTGTGTGTCTTTAAAAAAATATTGAAATATATTAGCAAAAGATTCTTTCCAAAATTTTATGGAATTGTATTTTTTCAATTAAAATTTGATTATTTCCAAATGTAATTCTCTTTTATAAATACTTATATAAAATAACAACCAGTTACAAAGTTTGACAAAGTTTTCTAGTTCTTTAAATAGACTAGTTCTTTTCGAAACGGTTGTTCACGACCGACACATCTTTACCGTAGCGCGCTACAGTGCTCTACGTCATACTGGCGCGGAAGCAACTCGTAACTTTCGAACATTCGTTTCAAACTTAAGTGTGATTTTATTTGAAAAATAAAAAAAAACAATTAAAAATAACTTTTTCTGTGATATTTATTTATTAGCAATCGTCCGATATTTAGAGTTTTTGCGACATTGTCCCCGAAAAGTGCAATATTTAAAGTGTCAAGTTCGATTTTCTTTGTGCTGCAGAACTTTGTTGTAACTTTTTGCGATACCAAGAATCGATATGTGTAAATGAACAATTAATTAAAAAAAATACTTTAGTGTCGTTACGTTCCCTAACGGTGGTTTGCTATCATTGGTTTAATTAACACGGCGAACCTTCTCTTTGTTCGCTACGAAAAAAGTTTGTTTTATTTCGCTCGATAAAACAAAGTTTGGAAAGGAAATTTTGTGACATTTACCAGTGATCAAGTGCTTTGTGGATAAGACAATTATTTATTACAGGTATTTATAACGATTTACTTTTATTTATACTTAAAAAATAATAATTTTTAATACGAACATGAATAATACGACAGCGGTGATAATATTGATATTTATTTATTATCAAAATATGAATAAAACAAAATTTAATAATATTCATCTTGAAAAATAAATAAGAAGTGATTTATGATTAAAATTTTCAATTTAAATGTTTTTGGTTGTATTATATTTATTGCGCAGTGGTATTTTTATTGTAATTTTATGCAAATACAAATAGAAAATTTAATGAAAAGAAATAATTTGCAGAAAAGATATTTTTTTACGTAATTTTTCCCCTATAATATAAGGGCTTCACATTTTTTCAGCACCATTTTATAACTTTCTTTGTTCATTCTTTTAATAAAGTTAAATTGACTAAAATATTAAATTTCGTACAATGCTTCGATATAATTTATTCCCATTTCGTGATTTTCACAAAGCAATATAAATATAGTTTCAAAACATTTAATTTTTTTTTTCAAAATGCATTATGTAGTTTAGAAAATTAACTGTCTTTATTTGAATTGTTAAGACAGTAAATAAATTCTTATATAAAGTTAATTTTAACTTACTTAATCTAAACATATTACGTAACTTATTTTACACGTGCTCTTTATTATAATTTCAACATTTCTACTGCATACCTCGACAGGTATAATTTAACCGTATCCAAGCCAACAGAAAGCAATCGATTTACTAAGGTTTTACCAAAATAGGCTGTGTTTTACGCTCAACATAGACACGCACCTTATTCATATAAATGTTATGAATAGTAAACCACTTTTCAATATCATGCAAAAAATTTGCGCAGTTATATTATATAGTCTATTTCGTTGTTCTTTTCTAAACGGCGCGTGTTATTTTTCAATGAAAAATTTCAATTTTCTTTTTGCATTCAAATTTCCGCTGAAGGTCTCCCATATTTCTTTTCAACCACTCGTAACGGCCGACTTTTATGGCTTCAAAATCATACACAACATTAGCAAGAAAGTAAATTTATTGTGGGGATGTCTTGTGCTATAAAGAGACGTTACGGTCGTAAATATGCGCTTCAGAGAAAGTTTCATTAGTGTAATATTTTGTTTTCAAATTTTCAGGTAAAAAACTTATATTTAATTAATTAATTAATTAAAAACCTCTATGGCCTAATTCGGAAAATGCCTTTCTACTTACCTGAGAGTTGCTGGTTGGATTCTTGTTGATACACATTTGTTTTTTAAAAAATATATCCTGTTTGATATTTATTAAATTCCTCTTCAACATATTTCTAGTTGGTTGAAAAATATTACATCGTGACTAGAAGTCCGCTGAAATGAAATACAATATTTTTTTCTCTAATATCCTCTTTACCACCCCTTGTCCTTTGTGTCGGGATTTTTATAACATTTTCCGTCCTTCCTAAACTACGCGACTAAACTCAAAACTTCGTTCAATTACTTTCAGTTTGACGTCTTTATGAGGAATAAAATAATAAAATAGATATATGTGACTGATATCACTATATTTATACCTGTTACGTTTCTTTATCTTCTTTATCCCTCTTTGTCTTTTGGATCGACCTTTTTCTAGGCCATTTTCTTCCGTTCTAAACCTTACATAATCATCATTTATTGCTGTCGTTTTTTTACACATTTCCTAACATATGTTTTTCTATCAATCATTCATTTTAAATTGATAACTTTTAATAATCGTTAAAAAGATGCACGAATTTATTGATTATTGAACGTTAAAACTTCTTTGCGATAATTGTATATTTTTGCTTCATTGTATCTAATACTTGTATTAACAAACCAACCAGCAAGTATGATTTCATACAAGTATTATTAAATAGTTTTTCCTAGTACAATATACCATGTGTGGCGATCAGCCCCTAATGTAGAAAAAAAAATCAAACTATAGTATGAGTAAAGCAAGACAATAAATAATATTCCACTATAGGTCATATTTGTTTCCAATAGCAAGTCTCAAAAATAAATTGAAAGTATAAAATAATATCCGTTATTGTTGAAAAAATAATATTTACATCAGAAAAAAAATCAATAGGTATTTAAGTTTTAAATATTGTATAAAATGGGCATGGAATAAAAGACAAACAAACTGATCTTATTGAATATAATTTAATATTTAACACGATTATACAGAGGATAGATTTTTTTTCATTTATCAAACTTATTGAAAAGTATGACGCAAGATCACATTAATGTGAATCATTCATAATATGTAATTAAAAAAACAAGAATTTTGTTTTTAATGACATAATAAAAATAACAAAAACCAATAATACAAGGATTTATACAGCGCTGTTTCATGATACATATCACCCCAATAGCAATGCAAAAAATATTATAGAGAGATACTTAATAGTATTAGGAATAAGAATTCAGACAAACAAGCATCAAAGTGGATTATGATTATGATTTTTAAATTAATGTATTTATTTATGTATTTGTTTTACACTTCATTATAAAACGATCTTATTTCATTGCCAGATGGTAATTTATTCCGACCAACTAGAAAAAAAGAAGTGGCATGGTCCTGACAATTCTTCAAATTATTGTTATTTTGTAAAAAATTCATCAACAATATACATTACCATAATAAGAGTGAGATATCATCAATCGATGAAAGAAGGAAAAAATGGCGGAGGGCGAGGGCGAATTTGAAATGAAACACGTAACATTGCTGACTTGAAATTAAGAGTTTTCAAATAACTTTTTAAAACATGCCAATGACCAAGTTAATGCATAATTGGTTCCATAGTCTTTTTGCATGGATATTAAAAAAATGAGTTTTTTTAAATTTGATGTCATAATAATCTATTTTTAATTAAAGGTGTAATATTTATATATTCCCCCCAATGTCATTAAGTAAATTGCTTAAAGGAAGATATTTTGTTCTAAGCGTAGCTGTAAACGAACATGAGTAGCATATTACTTTGTATTGACAAGTATCAGCAACAATGTTCCTCCAGATTGACAAGTGGCAGTAACAGTGCAGCTTAAGATTAACAAGTAGCAGCAAAAATATTCCTCAAGATTGACAAGTAGTAGTATTACTGAAGATTGACAAGTAGCAGTAACAGTGCTACTTAAGATTGACAAGTTGCAGCAACAGTGCTACTTTTTCAAAGTTACCTCAATAACTCCATTTATTTCAATCTAAATATTATTTAAAAAGAGATTATAAGGTAATTAATTATTCTTCACTGATATTTGTTTTAACTACACAAGAATAAATCACTTTAAAATTGAAGAGAATATTAATAATATAAAATATAAGATTTTGGGAAAATGCTAATAAATCTTATTAATTAGAGCTCATGATATAAGTTGAACAGATAGCACGATTATATTAGGTCCTTACATATGAAATTGGCGTTTTGTTTGGGAGGAACATAAAGTCGATTTTTTTTTAATATAATATATTTATTTAATCAAAGTATGTACCATTGCTATCTATGCACTTTTGCCATCTCATAGGTAGTTCATCGATCCCTTTACTAAAAAAACCATTCGGACGGGAATCAATAAAATCTTTGAAGTCGGTTTGGACTGCCCCATCGGAGTTGAATTTTTTCCCTTGCAAGAAGTTATCCAAATTTCGAAAAAAATAGTAATCTGTTGGGGCAAGGTCCGGAGAGTACGGTGGATGTCTTAGACATTCCAATTGAAGCTCTTCTAATTTGGTAGCCGTCTGTTGTGCAGTGTGTGGTCTAGCGTTATCATGAAGCAGCAGTGGCCTAGAGCGATTAACCAGCCTCGGTTGTTTAGCAGCTAGCTTTTCCATCATGGTTTGCAGTTGCTGACAATAGACATCTGCCGTAATCGTCTGGCCAGATTTAAGAAAGCTGTAGTGAACGACACCAGCACTAGTCCACCAAACGCTCACAAGTAACTTTTTTGGAGTCAATTTTCGCTTGGGGCATGGTTTGGCTGGTTCGGCAGGGTTCAGCCATTGCGATGAGCGCTTCCGATTATCATACAGGATCCACTTTTCATCACAGGTAATGATTCGATTCAAAATCCTTTCATTATTGTGCCGGTTGAGTAATGCAACGCAGCAGTCAACGCGCGTTTGTTGATTTGCTTCACTCAATTCGTGAGGTACCCACCTTTCAAGCTTTTTCACCTTCCCAATTTGCTTCAAGTGGATTAAAACAGTTTTATCACTAACACCGCAGCCTGCAGCTAACTCGGACGTGGTTTGCGATGGATCCGCTTCCACAATAGCCTTCAATTCTTCATTATCAACTTTGGTCTCCGGCCGTCCACGGGGCTTTTTCTGCAGGTCGAAATTTCCAGAACGAAAACGTTGGAACCAAAAACGCACTGTGTTTTCTTTTGCGGCACCGTCGCCATACACATCATTAATCCTTCGAGCCGTTTCTGCAGCACTGGTGCCACGGTGGAACTCGTACTCGTAAATAACGCGATATTTCAAGTTTTCCATTTTGTAAACTGAGTGACGCAAAGAAAAAAAACAATTGAGGAAAAAACAAATGAATTATAATTTTCGAAACACAAATACTTGAGTAAATAGCTGTATAAATTTGAATTTGGAATTCCTAACCAAAGAGAAGATATTTGAGATCAAAGTTGCCAGTACGGCAAAACGCCAATTTCATATGTAAGGACCTAATATAATACTTTCGAATTAAAGCCGATTCACGTTAAAAATGTTAGCTTGTTCTGAACTGACAATCCACTTTTTCTTCCGACTAAATCTCTTTTTTAATCTTAAAACATTTTTCTTCTATATCGTATTTAATCTTTATGAATATGTCATATTATGTTGTAAATTATCTAGTAACAATTAACAAATAATATTAACAATTGATGTTAAATTTTTTAAATGCAAGATGTAAGTATCTTTATTTTGCCATACCTGTTAAGTATTCACACTAAAAATATTATCAAAGAGTTCCTTTTAAAGTCTGTTAGTTATGATAGTGCGATGCAACAGCTGATATTAGATGATTGACTCACCCAAATTTGGAATGTTTATAGTTGTCGATAATTAAAATACATCAAGTCCAAAAAGTATATGATTATTTGTTAAATATTGTTATCTATGCAATACATTGGCCATGTTACAAAATATTTTATATTTAAAAAAATATGTATACACGAGCATTTTATAAAAAAAAACGTATTACAACATTCACCTTTTCCTCCTGTGCTCTTAATTTGCTGGGATTATTTATGTGGTGTCATAAAGATAAGCAAGTAATTGGTTGAAGGAAGATAAGTTGAAAGTTTCTCGCAAGTTTTTCATAAAAAATATAACTTTTCGCTTTCTTTAGCACACTTTTGTTAGAGTTCAATTTTCGACCCCGTGGACAGTGGTTTGAATGCTTACTAGTCACTTGGCGTCTTTGTGGTGTTTGGATAGGTTTTACGAGTACTTAGTATCATTTTTCATTTGACTTTATTATATATAGTCTTGGCGCTAAGTAACTACTTAACCTCTTAATAACCGCTGTTATGAAAATTTCTTTTTTTTTTCAATACGAACGAATAAACTTAAAATATGTGTGTATCTATATAAACCAAAACAATATGAGGATTGAGCAAATGAATACAACATTAAGAAGAAATGCATGCACTGAGAAGAATATGTGATGTGTCAATGTTTAACAGAATAAGAAATGTTATATCCTCAAGAATAAATGAAAGCTAAAAATGTATTTATTAAGTGGAGTGAAAAGAGTACGTTGAAATTGTTTACGTGGTAAAAGGATGGATGACGAAAGACTTATTTAAAAAATAAATGCAAATATAAGGGGGAGTCGTGGTAGAGGACCTTAAAGAAAAGTATAGTTAGACCAAGTGAATGAAATTATGAAAGAAGGAAAGAGGAGGAGTAAAAAAACTGAATGAGCTCTTGGAAAAGATGAATGGATTTCGAAGAAACAAATGTATGTCGTGACAGGAAAGGTTGGTCCCCTTGCTTATCTATCTATCTCATCAGAGAAATGATGTGATGGTATGCACGTACATTATGCACTTATTAATGTATTTATTTAGTGTAATAGTGTTGCTAATAGTACGAAAATAGTGCAGTATTTTGCCATCCCTGATTTAATGCGATGATACAACGGATAACGCTAAATAAATATTTTGGCACGAGTTATCATGTGAATGAATCACTTAACTCACTTTAGAATCACTGATTCAAATATTTTACGTTTCGAAAGTAATAAAAAATGTTTTATCAAAACATTTCAAGAGATTCTTAGAGGCACGTTTATTCGCACAAGTATAAAAAATTTAAAAGTAAAATTAATATTATTTAAAAACCAAGGAAAGATATTTCAAATTTATTTGAGTTTTAACACTTTCTACAGGAATGTCGAGCCTTAAAATGAATATACGTATTTTTTCAAGCTTACTTTAAAACTGGATTAGGAATTCAAAAATATCAAATATTTATGTAAATTTTACGTCAATGTATAAATATAATATGAAATGTTTCTAATTATGAGTTTTTTTAAATAAGATTATTAATGGACTCTCCAGCCCTTCAGGTGATCACTATTTTTTTACAAGACGCTGCTAAAAGCGTTTTTATGTTACCTTAACATTGTATTATTTACTCAATTATAAAAATTTTACCAAATTAATGTCGGACGTTTCCATACCGTATGATTTTTTTTCCGTAGCGATATCAATTCAACCAAAATTACCAAAGGCAATTCCACGCATTATTTTTACCCTTGCGATATAAATTCAACTAAAATAACCAAAGAGCTTTCAATATGATTTATTTCTGTAGCGATATCAATTCAACCGAATTAAGCAAGGACGTTTCCATACCACATGATTTATTTTCATAGCGATATCAATTCAGACAAATTAACCAAGGATGGTCCTATACAAGAAAGCATCTCTTAAAAGGTGTCAACTTAAATAGTCTTCTTTATGCCCGTTAGTAACAAATGTGGCTTTAAATGTGCCATGGGATAATATAATGACCAATTATACACCATTTGACAGCCAAAACCACACCCAAGACGTTAACAGAATTAAAATCCGTAAAGAATTTGAAAAGAGCTCAGAATTTAGGTGTGGGAAATTTTTATCAAACTACTTTTATAAGTGATAAAAGTAATTAAAAAATTGCTATACGGGAATAAGAACTAAAAGTCAGAATTTAGGTGTGGGAAATTTTTATCAAACTACTTTTATAAGTGATAAAAGTAATTAAAAAATTGCTATACGGGAATAAGAACTAAAAGTCAAATGTACCCAGAATACAATGGAGTCAAACCCAGGATATCAAATTGCCCAGCATGCAAATCACCCACTAGGTTCTCAATGTCAAAGTTATTTGATTATTCCGAAAGAAATATTTTTAACAAAACATTTTCCTTTCTTAAACCACTTTAAAATGTATCAAAGGAAAATGGCCAAGTCTTCAGACATTGAAATAAGAGAATTACTTGCAGAGTAAAAAAAAACAATTGACAAAATATCTTAAAAGGGATTGCAAATGTTTTAAACAAAATTGTTCGTACAAACAAAGCAAAGTGTTCGTACTAAAACATCCATTCGTGTACGCTTCACAAAGAACATTAAATGAAATGGTTCATAAATACTTACGTAAAAGAAGAGCCATATTGATGGAATAACGTTAACGAATGATGCACTTAATCACCGAGGATATGGGTATCTAAAATCTTTCCTCGAGAAGGGTCAAGAGTTTCATGCCACCAGAATATTTCGAGGAAAATATACGAATATGGCAACCACATCGGCGTATACGAAATCCGCTCAAAAGCGCTAAGAGTTACTTGACATTTAGGAAAAATAATTGCCTCTCTGACTTCATTACTTTGTGAAATGTAGCACCTGAGAATTAAGTGTACCTTTCTGAAGAGCGTGTTTGTTCAAAATGCGTGAAACCAATTTTTCGCCTTGAAATTTCACATGGGAAAACCAAGTAATTTTTTTGTAAGAAAAATTTCAATTTCATTTTATTAAAAAAATCTATAAGGATTTTATTTTATACAAACAGACTGGTCGTATTAAAGATATTTTTGCTTTTTTGACGATATTTTTCAATTGCGTTACGTATATTATATTATTTTATTAAAATATTGAATTTCTTTAATTATCCTAAAATAAATATAACAAATTGATAGTGTGGCCAAGCAGCTAAGAGTAGCTAGTCTAGAGCATTTAACATGATGCAGTAAAGATATATTCTTAGTAAATCTCAAAGATAAAATTGAGGGTCAAAGTTAAGTTAGCGGATGCAGGTTTCCTGGCTCAATATCATCCAAGATTAGATGTTTTTGCAAGAGTAATCACCAACGTCGGAAGGACCTGACAGGATATTGAAATGGAAAAGAATAAAACAATCTTTATTTATGGTACATAGAAAATCTCCTATAAGATAGCTGAAAGACAATATCTCAAGAGAGATAATTTTGATGACAAAAACATCTTGAAAAATACGGGGTTTTTTATATATATACATAACATAATTATCTGTCTACTACATTTTATACATGACATAATTTTTATACATAACATAATTATCTGTCTACTACATTTTATCCGTGACTTGTGTTTCTTGCGCCTATTCAGAAGTCATTAGATAGGCTGTTAAGTGTAATGAGTGATATATGGACGGAATCAAAATTAAATTTATTATCTGGAACCTTTGATATATTGTTTTTATAAATTAAATTTTTTTTCTCTGTCTGAATTGGCCTTTAAGGTATTATATTTTTCACTAATTTTGCTACTGGCTATCGTAATGAAAGACGAGCCCTCTTCTCGAAATGAGATTTATTTTAATAACATTTCTCAAATGAAATACCAGGAAACCCTGTGGTACAAAGATGTGAAATAAAGTTTAGTACGAGTATTGTAGATCATTCAGCCAGAACAGTCATTTTGCAATAGTTTGAGTAACAGTGCGTTTACAAAAACTTGTCCTTTTATTTTTTTAATGAATTGAAAAAGCAAGAAATATAAAAATATCATAATATTTTATATTAAAACATTAAAATGAACACACACGTTTTGTAAATTAAAAATGCTGTCACCTTAAATTGTAATAATCATAAAAATAAAATGAAAGTAAGTTTATTTAACATATTAATTGTTTAGGTATGACAGATTCTAGGAAACATTAAATAACAACAATGGATTTTTTCAAGATTAAACATAAATATAAATACAAGTATTATAAAGTAAAAATGTTCGTCAGCTTTAATTAGATTGCACATAAAAATAAAATGAATGTAAGATTATTTAACATATGAATGTATCATAATTACAATGCCAAATAATTAAGTTTTAAAATAATAGTGGATGTAATGATACTAAATTCTAGGAAACTTTAAGTTATAACAAAATACATTCTTTCAAAAAATACTAAGCTTTCAAAAAATGTTGAATAATGCATTACATTAGACAAAAATCGCACTCCTAATTTCGACATGGTAGTGTTTTTCTAATCACCGAGTATTTTAACAATAATACAAACGTGCGCTCTGCGCGAACCAATCGTGTGGCATTCTAAAACCAATACCACTACTTAAGTTGTGTAATACAGAGAGTGTTACTCACACTATTGCAAAATGACTCTTCTGGCTGAATGATCTATACCTGACAGAATCACCTATTAGAGACCTGAAATCAAGACGTGGTAGGTTTGTTAAATTGAATTGAGTAAACAGACCCGGCTACCTTGATTGATGTTTTGGATAATCGATGTTCATCGCACGGGATTCGCTTCCTCTGTACTGTAGAAAGATTTAAAATGCCGGAATATTCAGAATGTTTCTGAGGTTAAGACTTTTTGAAACATGTTACCATGTAATAGAAAAACGTTATTGTAGTGACTTGCATCCTTGAACTGCGCTACAAAAGTAATATTTTATAATATAATATTACTTCTCTTTATACACTTTTGGCAATAATTCATACATAAGTCTGAATCCATACTTAACACTGAATACTAGATCTTAATCCATAGTCCATACTTAACACTGAATACTAAATCTTAACTTTTTTTATTATTGTTTTTTTTTAATGAATTTTAAAATTTGTTCAAATTTATCGTTGTTTCCTTACTTAAATAAGGAAGTCACGTGAGTTCGCTACCTCATTTTGAAATTTGGAATTTTAGAACTAAAAATTAGTATTTCGTAGTTAAGTCAGACTATAAATTCGGATCAGTCTTAATTTCAGGACAATAATATAGTATTATATTTCAGGTAAATTATAACTATTTTAGACAAGACTTGAACTAATAAAAGCTACTATATTGAATCCAAAAACGATTTGCTAAATTGTACTTTTTTTTCGAATACGCGATATTATTAATTTATTTATTTTATCCCCAGCCAATCTGATTGGTTGAAAGAAACTACCGTCTGGCAATAAGACCTCCAGATTGTTTTTGCATAATAAGTGTTTAATAAATAAATAAATTTCGAATACAAAACAATATCTCAGTCATATTTTATGTAACCAACAGAAATTAACGTTGTTGCAAATACTATTTTTAATGGAATATCGCATAATGTCAAGAAGATTTTACTCTTCTTTTTTTAAAATATTTGATTTAGGTTAAATAATTTATTCCCGTCCTGGATTATTTTGCCCGTGACCCATTAAAGTGTTTTCGTCTACGCCAAAAATATAAAAATGGGATTTCGTTATGTTGGACGGGCCTTTCAAGGGTTCCGTGTTCGATTTAAATTGAGAGGCACAGATTTAAAACATGCCACAGTCTGGGTTAGCGAAAACCCTTTGCCAAAATACGGGTATAAATTAATACGACCCCATAGCAATAGTACCATAGAAACTAAGTCGTAACGAATCGACCTTGGCCTCTTAAAATAATTTCGTTTCGTGTTTATACCTACAACAAATGGGGGAGCTTTATTTGTTTTCCGTCAATTCATGAAATTTAATACCGCACTTCCGAGTTCCGGTACTTTTGACCGGTCAGAATTATTGGTCGACCAATAACCGGTTTACGACATCGTTTGACAAAACGGTTTCTCCTCTGCAAATATTTGTACTTAATATGGGTCGTTTTTGCATCATGCTTGTTAATATTTTATTAGATTGTCATGTGATTTAATACCCTATTTATGGTTACGTGGTCTAGAAATAATTATTGAAGTAAATTTTCAATATATATTATTTAAACACGCAGTAAATTTTTTAACAATAAAATTTTCCATTTATTTTAATTCATAAATATCCATCGACATTAAGCTAATTAAAGTGCAGTAAAGCACCGATTTTCCATGGTAATTGGGGGACACTTGAGCCCGGATAGTTAACAAAACACGGTTAATCCAAATTATGTTTTTATTAAGTTAAACACTAAAAATTGAAATGCTAGATATTTTTTGCTACGCAAGATATGTACATGAGCAAGCTTTCTCAATGTTTAACAGATACAGCCGCTAAATGCTGATATTATATCGTGGCAATTATATTGGGAAGTCTCGGATCCATATATTTTCGTGTCGGTGTGGACTAGAGAAACACCGCCAACGTACTAACGTTAGTCAATTGGTTTAATGTAAAGCATACATTTTATAACAGTTTTGGTCCTTGTTTTGTAATTTTCAAAATGTGGACGTTTGTAAAATAAAAAAAAAATATTTTTCGTAATTTCTAAAAAGGAGCATGGTTAATCCAAATCACTGATAGTTAAGTAATTAAGTACAAGTCATTATCAATAAATATATTATATATCTTTCTTGGAAAAAAACTGTTCATCTGAATGTTGTATTATAATGCGCTTTCGTTATATACAGTACAACCAACCAGAAAGAGGAAACCATCTGAAGTCGGACTGAAAGCTTTTTTAAAAAAATAAAAAAGCGTACTAACACCGGGTCAGAAATTAAGTATTTCACCACTAGACCATGTAGGAGGTTGAGAAAATTCAATTTTTATTTTCTAAGAAACTAGTACATATGTTCTATGAAAGACCATGGTGTAGTGAAAATAGTTGATCAAATCATTTATTTTTTAAAATTTAATTTAATGTAACCACCTTAAAATTATAGAACTTTATACAATTAATTATAAATGAGAAACGTTCAAGCACTCGCTCAAGATCTAACAATATAAATAACAAGGGTTTTATAAGCCGAAACGGCGTCCTAAAGAATTAATGTAATGTTTGTAATTTATAATTGATTTGTATCATTGAATACCTTAAATAATTATGTGATTAGTTTTGTAAAATTAATACATCACATTCACAATCTTTATTTAAATTCAATCTTACTTAGTTTCTTTCTTATTTTTTTTCACAAATATTATAATATAAAGAAACATAATATCACAATTCAATAGTTTAATTAGAGTTAGATACAATAGGTTTTACTTTTTATTAATAGATAACTTACTTTAATTGAAACATTTCCATATAATAAAGCGCTGTTTAGAGAGCAGACTCTTCTCAAGGGCACTCTAAACTTAGAATCGAACCCTCTATTATTAAAATATTGTATTATTGTATTACACTTTCGTTTTATACTGTACAACCTGGTGGGCTTATTGCCATGTAGTAATATATTCCATCCAACCAGAAATATTTGAAATAGGCCTTAAGTGAAAATCAGACTGCAATCCTTTTTGACAAAAATCTGTTTTCCAACGGGAATCGAACCCGCAATTTCCGGATTAGGAGACAAGCAATTGGACTGCGCCGGCAAGAACTGTTCTCAATAACATACGCAAGAACGGGTCTTCCAGCCGCTATGCCTGTTGGAAGGGCCTTAACTCTTTTGAACGGGACTGCTTTGGATATTAACATATTTCATTACCAAAAGCAAAGCATATTACATTACCAGAAGCAAAAGATAATTTTCTTCTTAGATTGAGTGCGTTAGAAATCACTCATCAACGTACTTAAGTGACTGTGAATATATGTGTATCATATGTGTGTGTATATATGTACGCATATACGTTATTTTTTATTTTATATATTTTTTTATTTTTTTTATTCTATGTAATTTTTATTTATTTTTAATATGTCTTGTATTTTTCAAACTAATTGGGCTAAGCTTGTTTTGAGAAAAAATAAATTAATCACAATTCGTCTTTCCATTAAAAATATATAGATTGTAAATGTGGTTTTGTGGGTATTCAAAAATATAAAGTGCTTATTAACACACTTTTGTTAAAACGTCGATTAAAATTATAGATGACATAACTATTCGAATTGTATACATGCCTCAAATAAAAAGGAAAAAGGGTCAACTCGGAAACAAAACCAAAAAGGTCCGTCCACTTTCCATTCACTTTCCTAAGTCCAAATATTTGACCATCGATTACTTAACTAAAGGTTAGCTGACCACACAGACAAATGGGCGCATATACGCAAAAACGATTCAAACTGCTTTGAAATATTGTGGTATTAAAATTTATTTTAATTTTGTTAGTTCGTAGATTGTAATTGGACACACTCAACATTATTTAATCAAAATGGGGCATATGTTGGGTTGATGCAAAAGTTATGACCGTTTTTTATGATCCCAGGTAAAAAAATTCCCAGGTAAGAAATTATGAATAGTATCTTCTTTTAAATTATTCCATTGTATAAAGGATGCTTTCCCTCTACTTTCTATTCAGTTTTGGCCTGGCCAAAGTACAGTGAAGAGCCCTTGTATTTTTTCAAAATGTCGGTCGATAAAGTGCATTTACGTCATTGTTTACTTTATGAATTCCGTAAAGACAATACCGCGAGTGTGGCAACCAAAAACATTTGCAAAGCGTATGGAGCAGATGTCATCGAAGTTCGACAGGTACGAAGATGGTTTGCAAAATTCCGATCTGGGGATTTTTCACTAATTGTTTTTCACTAATTTTTCACAAATGTTTCACTATTGTGTATTTTGAACTCTTGGAACGCAATCAGACAATTACAGCAGAACGATATTGTCAGCAATTATCCAAATTGAACATCGCCCTTCAAAAGGATAGACCAGAATTGGTAAACAGAAAAGGGGTAGTGTTTCATCACGACAACGCGCGACCACGTGTGGCCATGATGACCCAACACAAGTTAAATGAGTTGAATTGGGATGTTATCAAGCATCCACCGTATTCTCCAGATCTTGCTCCTTTCGATTTTCATTTATTCCGATCACTGCAAAAAATTTTAAATGATAAAAAATTTGATACAATAGAGCAGGTAAAAACATCCCTTACTACGTTTTTCGCTTCAAAATCCACGGAATTTTACACTAATGGTATTAATAAGTTGATAGAAAGATGGGAGAAGGTTATAAGAACTGATAGAAATTATATAATTGATTAAATAAATAATACAAATCTAAAAAAAAATGTTTAATTGTACATGTAAAAAACGGTCATAACTTTTGCATCAACCCAATATAAAATTACATATCTGTTGTTAAATATGTGTAAATTGGAAAATATTGAATGAAATACTGTGATAACTTCGGGCCCTCCAAAATATAGTATATCTAATATTAAAATATGCGATAGAGTAAGCAATGATAACTAGCATTGAGACAATGTATTTGGAGATGGTTTGGTCACGTGAAGAGAATGAGCTGCAAAATATTTATAAAACAAATATACATAGGCCTAAAAATAATGAATGGTGTCTAAAGAAGTAGAATTAGGCAATAATGCAAGGAGATCGTTGAGAAATTTTAAATGTATGAGAACAGAACAGCTTGTAAAACGAGATGCATGGAGGTCGACGGGGTAAAGACTGTGTGCGTGAATAAAAATGTGTGGTGCTCTGTCTTCTCTGCCTACACCAAAAGGGGCATGACATGATGGTATATATGTTAATGTTAAGGGTATCCTTGCATACGATGAGAACAATAGAAGTTTGGGGTTCTTTTAGTACATCTGATAATGTTTTATTATATTGCGCTTTCGTTGTATATAGTATAACCTGGCGGGCTTATTGCGATATGGCAATCTCTTCTGACCAACAAGAAAGATGGTAAAACCATTTTTATAAAAAATGAGTACGAACGGGAATCTATTTATTATTTTTCATTATTTATTCTTAAATATCTGTTCTCTATGGTTAAGAATGAGATTAGCAATATTTTGTTTGTTACAAATGTTCTGTATTTTTAATTTTTATAAAAAACATTTTGTGGGTTAAGCCTTTTTTGCATATATCCATTCATTTGACTTGCAGCTATATCTGCCAAAACCGTATCAGCTTCTAACTATTTCAAGGGGATACCAAAATGGACATAGGCCATTACTATCACAATCGAATGTGGCACAAATAACTACCGACTAGTTTGCCTAAGTATTATTGGTCGGATATCAATGCTGCCATTATAAAGTAATGGCAGGAAAATGTAATTATTATAACTTGGGTGTGTTTTAGTTAACAGCGTGTTATATTTTAAACACTAAGGCCCGAATTCATAGTCCGATCTAAATACTAATGTCTAATTTCGTGATCTGTATTCCGAGTTGAATCATATACTATACGCTTCGAACTTAAAAGTGAAGTAATGAAACAACGTGACTCTCTTATTAAGGAAGCTACGACATTTTTTTTACGAAATGAAAATTTTTATATTTATTAATTCAGTATAAAAATTAGATCAAGTAGTTAGCGTTAAAGTCGGACTATGAATTCGGGCCTTAATAAAACTTTTTTTTACAAAACATCATAGGTCGTCACAAGAGAATACTTTTTTTGTACAAAAATATAACGCGACATTTTTTTTCGCATCACTTTGCTTAATTAATATGAATAATCAAATTTCAAATATCCATTGAAATACTCACTAGCACGCGCGTTAGCTTGTGACTTAGCAAGTCTCGACGAAATTGGCAGCTTTATTTGTTCATATAACTGCATAAGATGTTATACATTCATGCTGCGTTATCAATTTAACGTTTTAACGGAGTTTTAACATTTTTCGTTAGTTTTTAATTATATTTAATGAAAACACTGCTTTATAAGTGTAATTCATAGTGGCCAAATACACAAATAAAAAAATTTGCTGCACCAAACATCTCGCCTTACAGATTCTTTTAACGGCATTTCGAATTGAAAAAGACGATCAACAAATTCGCTTTGCGGAAAAAATCAATACATGCAATATTTTTCCGATGTCTTTAAATATAAATTGCCCGTAATGTGAAGGTCAAATAAGAAAGGATGGATGACCGAGGTTATATTTGTAGATTCGTTCAAAAATTACTTGCGAGAATATTTTGTAACAAAAAAATTATGAATACATATATTTCCGCCCAACTCCGGCTTCCCAGTTGACAGATTTTTCTAATATTTCATTATAAATGCTGTCATTATTTATATTATATTTGTATTATATGTGTATACGTTTTATCTGTTCTACAATACATATTTCAGAACACACTATAAACTTTTCTCAACTATTGCATTTTTTCTTCATGAAACACGTCATGTATGGAAAAAAATAACTCGATATACGGAATTTTAACTTTCTGACAACTTTACAGGAATGTTCTTCCACAAAGCGAGGTGTCGGTATATGCATTTATTTACGTATCAAATGACATTGTTATGAGAACAAAAGGTGGTTAAATGCAATGAAAAGATGTATTGAAAACAATCGGGTTAGAGGAAAAAAATGTATTCAAAACAATCGGGCTAGAGAAAAAAATCTATCTACTACGGATTTATCGACCAATAAATATATGATTTTATTAATAATTTATAACAAATTCTTTGGAAATATAAACAAAACGTCCTTTGCAACGAACGCTATTGTTTGCCGCCGAGTATGTAACTTATAGGGTTTAATGACGTCTCAATTCCATCAATGAATTTCGGCACGTTTTCGATACTTTTTGATTTATTTCATTCTATATTCGAGACAAGCTCCTAATTTTCTATCTATTATATTCTTACACATTTGCTACGGATTAAATACAATTTACGCATAGGCTGTATATACTCTATTGCGACTTCAGTATAGTTTTTTTTCTTCTTCCTAGCCTTATCCTAAATTTTAAGTTATAATCTATTGTAGTCGATTTTTTTGTGCCATTGTAGCCATGGTGGAGAAGGTACAAAAATATCTACAATATCTCTATATGAGTGAGTTTGGTGTCTATCCATGGCTTTATCCTACTAAGTTTCTACTGGTCATGCTCGGGTATAACTTCTTGAGCGTAAGAAGATATCTGCGTCTCCTGGTTAGTATACGTTGTCAAACTCGTTCGAGGAGCTGAGAGCTGTCCAGCATTACTACTAAGATTAGCATTAAATGTTCTTAACAATTACACTGGACTACGCCGGCAAGAACTGTTCTCAATAACATACGCAAGAACAGGTCTTCCAGTCGCTATTACTGCTGGAAGGGCATTAATTACTTTGAACGGGACTGCTTCGTATATTGACATATTTCATATCACATTACCAAAAGGAAAAGAATTTTTTCTTCTAAGATTGAGCGCGTTAGAAAGCACTCATCAACGTATTTAAGTGACTTTGAATATATGTGTATGTTTGTGTGTATATATGTATGCTTATAGATAATTTCTTCTTTAATTAGGTCATAGTTTGCCTGACAATTTGGTTTTCAGGTCTTCTAATTACATGGTTATACCATCGAAGTCCTTCTTTTACGTTCTCCTCTATAGTAATAACACCTAGACTCTCGAACATGTGAACTCATACTTTGATATCTGAACATGACTTCCACTGTCCATCAAAGCATTATAAGTTCTGTAATATTCACTGTCTTTTTGATGCATAGATGTTTCAAAATTCTAAGTCATAGAGATGACCTGTTATGAATTGTTTAACTAAATTATATATAACTAAACAAATTCGAAATAGTTGGTAATAATTAATTTTGCATAAAAAAAGTTGATAACTAAGGAGCACTTTTGATATTCCATGATTATAACGTTAAAACGTTAAAAAATGCTGTTATAATATTGTTTTTCAATCATATATAGTACTCATTTAATTAATTAAAATGTATTAATTAATTAATTCGCATGCTACCTTTCAACATACTCAAATTTCCAATGCAAACATTTTGTAAAAGTGAAGCTGGCAGTCCACATTGTATTTGACCTCGTTTGAATCGAACGCTTCAGTCTAGAACCATTGGAGTATACACAAAACTCGAAGTTAATCATCTAAGTGTTGGCAATAACCACCACATATGAAGATGCAACATTCCTCGTAGACTTCTACCACAGATGAGTATATTTACCAGACGAACTCTTTTACAAGTATGTTAACCTTTTCTTCGGATACCATCGGAAATTGAACCTGAAACTCCCGGGTGGAAGAAAGTAGACCTACAATGGATAGCTCACAGGGATGCCACAAAACGTCGCGATCTATAATGATCTGCAGCCAGGCACTTTGCATTGAACTCGAAGCTAAGACAGAGAAATTCCCTATAGTTTCTTTGGTGGGTGGTAAGATTTGTTTTGACTTTTATTAGGATAAATTTATGAACAAATTTTAAGTTGCTGAATGGTCAAATTCAATATCAAATAATTTTGTTTGTGATAATAATGATTTACGCCATTTACATAGATTTTTTTAGTAAAACTGTTTGATAATTCGTCTATATTTTCTTCAGTCCTTGATTAGGCTGAGTACAGCACTAAGCAAAGAACCTATTATTTAGAAATTAGAAGATTAACCTGTGCCGTGTACAGTGACATAGTTTTTTTAATATTCCTGAACTATTATAAACTGATGCTTAATATAAAATATTAGCGGTTCTAATTACTTACTACTCGTATGAACATTTTTTAACAATTCGTCAAATAAAATATCCCGTTCAATTAAACTTTTTTTTTAAAGAATATACATGACTGAAGTCATAGGTATCCTTATACACTCGAAAACTAGGCGGAAAAAGTGACTGTGTCGTTCGAGGGGAGTAACACAGCGTGGGGTTCGAACCGACGACCTTCTGCACGGAAGTCCAGCGCGTTACCACGCGGCCATGCATCTCACATCGACTGACAGGTAAATGTCAAAACATTTTCACTTGTGACTATTATTTGTTCAACATTTCATCAAAAGATCGATAATTATAAATTATTACAGTATGCGCATCATTGTATTTACAAAGTGAAAATAATGTGACATCTGACATTACAAATCTGAACTATTTAAATTAACATTGACAATAATGTGCTGTTTTTGCGACATATGTTGACGAGTATGTATTTAACTATGTTTCACTTCGGACGAACTTAAGAGCATTCCGGATAGATTTGGGTAGTTATAATTATATTTATAGTATTAGAACTATCCATATTTTCTGGTCCTAAGGTTTAATACTGGTACACAAAGTAATATTAGCTTCAGGGGGGGGGAGGTCAAATTAGCACCATAGGAGGTCAAATTAACACCCTTGAGCCATAATAAAATGTTGAAAACATTTTATTATGGCGCTAATTAGACCCCCTTTGCACCTAAGAGCGTCAACATTTAGAATACTCGTTCTCCCCATACAAAAAATACTAAAAACGACCAATGGGGTCTGGTAGAGATAATTTGCGTGCTGGAAGTCTAAGTGGTAGTTACGTTTTCATTGGGTGTTAACATAAGTTGTGTCCGTTTTCTTTTCAATTTAAAAATGAGCACCAAAAGTAAAACAAAATGGTAAATGTTATACGTCATTTGAAGGAAACTTTTCTGCTCTACAAGATATTGTGTTTGCTTTTACGTTACATATATTATTTTATTTGATTACAAACCTTCAAAATGGAATTTCAAGTAGACGAAAGTGAGCATTTTCGACACCTCCTTCTGTTCGCGTTCAATCGAGGGAATAAAGCTGCCAAAGCTCCTCCTAATATTTGCGAAGTGTACGGTGAAGACGCTTCAAATAACGTATAACATTTACCATTTTGTTTTACTTTTGGTACTCATTTTTAAATTGAAAAAAAAATCGGACAAAACTTATGTTAACACCTAATAGAAGGCATTACTTTACTTTCCATACGTGTTGAAAGTGTAAATGGTAGTTACATTTTTAGAAGGCGTTACTTTACTTTTCATGTTTAGAAACTTCCTGTTACCAGAAGTTTTTTCAGACTATTTATTACTTTATCTTCTAGCGACATCTGAGAAAAAAAATCTTTTCGGAGCCACACTGATAATTGTTCGTACGTAATGTTCAGTTGTCAGACATCGGAGATATTCGTCTTTTACTTCATAAGATACACAGCATCAATAACACCAATAAGTGTCGCCAACAACAGAAAGATATTAGTAAAATATTATTTGAAGTATCTGCTACTGAACAAGAAAATCGGAAAAAATGTGCATTCCACAAAAAAATGCGCTGCACTTAGTATTGCATTTTTTTGGCACGAGCTTAAAAACAAACCCATTTTTTTAGATTATGTAACAAACAACTCTTGAAACAACCACACCTGGAGTAGTCTGCAATGACGGCCAGCTGACCCGTTAACTACAGCTGGCCGAGACCCAACATTTTAGGTTGATTGATGAGTCGACTGGCCATACTATGTCTCTTACTGCCAGAGCTTCTTATCAGGGTTAGTGCCGCCTGAGTAAAATTAATTAAAAATACCAAGTATCACATGGGAAATCAAATATATTTAGGTATGTAGTGAGTTTTGAATGACACTCCAAAAGTGATATACTCGTAATTTTTTTAGTTGAAAAAGCGTTGGTACCCAATTTTAATAAATATATTTATTTTACATTTGTATAAATTATAACAAATAACAAGAAAAAAATTACTCTAATCAAAGTCTAAATATAGCATAATGACAACAATGTTATCCATGCTTCCCTGTGAAGTGACTCAGTTATACCTACAAAGTTCATTAAATAGTTTAATCTTCAATATACCCACCGAAATGTGGAAGATGTCATAAAGTTCTTTCAATAAGGTCATTCCGCGTGCGAGTGGTGATGTTCTTAAGAGATCAGTTCCTAAAGATGGCATCAAAAACAATCATAACTAACGATGGCGAAATAATTGTCCAGTACATTTAACTAAAGTCAGCGAATCAACAAAAAGGCCATTTAATTGTTCCATTAGCAATTTGTATATGTGTAAATACTTGAGTATGCTCAGAACTAACGTTTCGTCACTGCACGTGTCAGCAATAGTGCATTACCGGGAAGAAGTAACAGCACTAGCACATTGTCATCAGACTGAGACTGTTTTTATGCTTTTTTGTGTTGCTATCGGAAATCGAACCCTTGACCCCCGGGTTAACGTCAATTGTCTTTCAAACAAGGCCACGGATATTCTCATTAGTAACTATATTTTGATTCAAATTTGTTTATTAACGATCTGAATATTTTTTAATTTTTATGTCAAAATATCATAGATTTGAATGTAAAATGAGAAATATGAATAACATAAGATTGTGCATTACGAGATGTAAGAATGTGGAAGAGGCCAAGGTTGTGTGCTTGAATTTAAAAGTTTGTAGATCAGTTCTCTTTGCCTAACTCGCTACGGACAAGACGGACGTGATGAAAAGTATTTATGTAGTTTTTCGTTGCCTGCGTGCCCCGCACACATAGCACAGGTGGGTGCGCCGGTCCTGCCATCTCCGGTATTTTAGTTACGTGTCGAGAGTTTTAAAACAGTCTGCGACAATTTTCAAGGTTAATCGAGATCATAATATACAACTCGAAGACCTTTTGTCAGGAATTGCTTAAACTGTTTTATATAAATACACGTAGCCGAAGTTTTGTCACACAATCTATTGGCAAAGCAGAACTGTCAGCAATTAAGTTGTCAGTGAAAACGATTCCTATCACCAAACGAAATAATATTTAAGACATTAGTTTTTATGCGTTATTATATTTTTCAAGTATCGTTTATATTACCATCTATCAAAATAGGCATTATTTTCTCAGACGATGGAAGAGTTATAAAGGATATTGATCGACGTGTAGTGATAGGAAACAAAGTCAATGGGAAACTATAATATATATGCTCGAACCGGTCGGTATCGAAATCTTGGCAGATTTCGATACCATCCGGTTCCTCGACCAATATTTAGTACAATACCCGGCGGTAAGTAATATACATCAGGCTTAAACTCAAAACGTATGAATGAAACATATATACACTGCAAATGTGAGTAGATAGTGTGGTAAAGGAATACCAAGAAAATTATGGTAAGACCAAGTAAATTATATTTAGAGAGAAGGAAAGTAAGAAACAAGAGAAATCGTAGAAGCTGTGTGAGAAGGTGTATGGATGTGAAAAAAGCGAAACATGTATGTCAAGATAGACAAGTCTGGCGCTCTGTCATCGGTCTCTACCCCAGCAGAGATACGGCGAGATGGTGTATATGTATGAGTGTATTGAAATATTGCAATCGATTTACTAAAACACTTTTTTTTCACTTAAGGTTAAGGTATGATCCTAGCAGTTTTAAGGTCTTCCCCTCGTTTGAGCTCCCTTGATGATGAGGTAAAAATCTTGAAACCGGTAGATTGTACTACACTTTTGTCTTATGTGGAAAAAACAGTGTTTTAGTAAATAAATTACAATGTTTTTAAACCTCCACTGTGTTTACGTTTAAACTATGTGTCCTAAATGTTCATCCTTCAGCTCCACGATTCAGGGTTGATGCCTCCCAGTTGTTCATATTAAAAATTATCCATATCTCCTTTTTAGCCAGCTATACTCTTGTTTACCAATTTTTCTTATCCCATCTGAATTTCCTCTTAAGATTCTTTTATAGGCATTCGGGTCTCCTACACTCTCACATCTTACCCATAATTTTGGGGTGCTTATTTACGTGAGCAATTTCAACGTTATTTATTTTATTTTCTCCTTTCTTACTCCTCTTTAAATATTGACAAAATGACAGCTGCGTGTACTAAATTAGCTAACTAATTACATGTTTACGGTCTAATTAATTAAATACTCCTAAATTAAACCACAATTTGAAATACGTATAAGAATTTAAAATCCCTTTCTCGACATTTATTTTACTTGTAAGTAGAATAAATAGTGTGCGACTAAAAGCTAGCATGATAAAATATTGGACGGATATAGTTGGTGAAAGTTTGACCCAGCGAAAGGTAAGAAGTGTGTGAAACAGAAAGGCAGTCATGAAATTATAAGTATGGACGAGACAAAAGCTGTTTTTGTAGATAGAAAGTTGTAAAGATCTGTTCTCTCTACCTTCCCCGAAAAGAAATATGTAGTTAGTCTGAAAAATGTCTATTTCCTGTAACAAATGGTATACTTTTTCTTCGATTATTGATTCTATGATTTGAAATAGAGCCAAAGATTGTCCTGCCTCTTTTTTTTTAGCTTTCAATGAAAATAAATAGTTTTGCACCTCAACGTGAACTTTCGCTAAACTTAAAGAAATAAACAATGTCACTTGGTGACGAAGGAGGACTTGCACCCAAGGGGAAGCCTCATCGTTTGATAGAGGTGACTTTGAACGAGGGTCAAGATCCGTTTGAAAGATACAGATTAGTTTTCTTTAAAAAATCCAATGCTACAAAATTCTTTAAACTATCAATGACAATTTTGATGATAAAGTTTAAATAAAAGCAATATTATGGATAGATAAAATCTTTAGATTCACTTTCGAATATATAAATTTTGACGTACTCGTATTGTAAAATCTGTGATAGTCAAAAAGTAACCAAAAATTTAAAAAAAAACATACGAGACATGTAAAATTAAAAATGTATTTTAACCCATAAAATTAAACAAAGTTATTTTAATTTAATTTGTGTAGATTTTTTTAGATTTATTCACATTTAAATGTCAAATGAATCTGTAATAATTTTGATATTCGTTGAGTAACGTAATACGAGATACGAATCATCGACTTGTAAAGCAACAAATTCAACGCGCCTTCCATACGATCACCAAATTTTATTTAGGAAGTTAATATATATAAAAAAAACAGATGCGTGAGACTCTCGCGCTGTAGAAGTGAAACTTGTTGGCTCCTAGGAAAAGTTGATTTTATGTTTTGCTTTTTTCCATTTGTTAACGATTTTTATTATTTTTTTATTTAGGATTAGGAAAGGGTTATGTGGAATTTAATTCAAGAAAATCTCTCTTAATTGAATAAAAAATAGTCATGTGGAATTTAATTCAATAAAATCTCTCTTAAACAAACGAAAAAATATTTTGTTTTTTATAATAAATAATAATAATTTTAATAATTTTAATAATAATATAATACACTTAATAATATTAAATTTATATTTTTTAATATTAAACATATTATTGTATTTTTATGTTATTATTATTTATTAAATTAATTATTATTAAATAAATATTTAATTATTTATTTATTATTATATTATTTTTATTATATTTTTAATAATACATTATTTACAATATTATTGTATTATAATATAAATTAATTGTATTATAATTATTTATAATATAATAATAATATAATTATTTACATTATAATAAAATATGTATTTTATTAAAATTACATATTAAATATAAATTTTATATAAAATAAATATTAAAATAATTATTAAATAAAATAATTTAATAATAATAAAATTAGTAATTATTAAATATATTAATATAAAAATAATGCATGGCCCAAAATATTATCTTTTTTATTTTAAATAAAAAATTTAATAATAAATAATAATTTTAATAATAATGTTAAAATAATATTAATTATTATTAATGATAAATAATTATTAATTTTAAAATAATGAATAATAATTTATTAATAAATAAAATATTTAATAATGTAATACACCGTTTCACTTTTCGTGACGTTCAGGCCAATTTGCCCTACCGCGCCTATAGAAGTTTCAGGTCAATAAAAAATAACCAGAAATTTCATTAATTCCTATGAACAAACAAATTATAGAGCATAGATAGGGACACAGTATTTTCTTTGGCCCCATAAATCGAGCATTTGAATTTAGACCCACTTGAGTAGGCACAAATGTCGAAGTTCATCATCGCACATATTTGCAATAATATCGCACATATTTGCAATACTGCAATACTACGCCACTTGTGAAAAGACAACAGCACTCGCACATGTCTAGCGTACGAGTATGTGAATATAATCGCCAGATGAACTCTTTTACTGAACGGGGACCCCTTTTTCCGGTTATCATCGGGAATCGAACCCGACATATTGAAGAAGTTGGATGGGAAACAAAATTAAAATACATTTAGCCTTGTTAATCGAGCTTTCAGGTTGAGAACAAATATAATATGGACATAACTCGAAGTGCATCGTCATATGAATTAATAATACGAGTACTATGGCAATAATCTTATCGTCAAACTAAACCAGACTGAAATAATTTTTTTTGCACAATAAGGAATCAAACCTGGTACCTCCGGGCGGTTCATAAACATCTACATCGTGGAGGTTTTGCACTATCAGGAATCAAACCTGGTACCTCCGGGCGGTTCATAAACATCTACATCGTGGAGGTTTTCATCAGTGGCTAAACATGTATTATTTAATTGTTGTATATTTTAATCAAAACATGTTGCCAAGTGCTAAACGTTAATATTTATAAAAGTTTCATAACCATCCTATCAAATATGTCTCGTAAACAAAAAAAGAATCAAATGATTTTTGATTGAAAAAGGACTGAAGCTAAATATAAGCTTTTCGCTTGATGAATCTCTCGTGAAAACAAATTTTGAATCTCCAAATTTAGAAACGAACCATTTCAACGTTACTGCGACAAAGTTCAAATATTGACATCTCATTTTAGAAAAGCTTTCCCTCGTTTATTAATGCTGAACACTCAAAAATCTCTGTATGCTTTGTGCATACGTTATATCAGTGGTCCCCAACCTTTTTGTCGCCGCGGACCAGTCAACGTTTCATAATTTTACCGCGGCCCACTGGGGGGGGGGGGAGAGGGGACACATTGAATGTAGTTTTTTTTTAAATTTAATAACAATATATTTGTACACTATATAATGATAAAATTTACAACTGTGGTACATAAGTTATAGTGCCAAATAATAGTAGAGAAAACACAAGGTTTGTGGGAAAAATGAAGAAAAAATGTATAATAACAATGAAGGATTATTAAGTTTCAGATAATTTTTTAATTGTCTTTTGGATTCATGGGTATTTTCAATATTTAAAGTTCAACGGAAGGTTGAAAGTATTTTTTTTCAAGATAGAAAAAATAATTTTGAGAATGCTTAGGGTTTAATATCGGGATTTTAATGTTATTCTGATACCTTGCAGATATATTAACTTGAAAGTTATTTATCTATTTTCTTTAAAAGTTTTGATGTTGAAGTTTTATGTGTTTTGATTTAATATTTTTAATTGAATCGTGTTTAAACATGCCTTCAAAATAAAATACAGTTACCCCTTAAAAATGAATAAAAACAGATTTAATATTTTAACTTAATGCTAAATCAATGAGAACCCTGAGCTTGCTTCATTGAAACGAGATGGTTCCATCTAGGGGTAATAGGAGATTGTGACACCCGAAGTGTCTTGCTTATGTCCAGTTTATTTCTTTGTTTTGTTTTGGTTGCTGTCACTGCAGAAAATCCCGCTTCACATAGATAGGATGTCGGAAATGGCAATAGGGATTTTAATGCTGTGGTGGCAATCTCAGGGTATTCCGCCATGACTCTAATCCAGAACACCGGCAGAGTTGTTGTCTCGAACAGGTATTGTCGGAAGGTCGGTGGTAACTTAACGTGAAGGGGTTTTCAACGGAATAATTATTTTAAGCTATAATTAAGTTTTATTGGGTAAGTTCGATTTTTCAAAAGTAATTTTGATTTTTAAGCAGGCCCTTGCGCGGCCCAGTACCATTTGGTCCACGGCCCGGTACCGGGCCGCGGACCGGGGGTTGGGGACCACTGTCCTATGGCACCAAATAAAAAGGAGTCCCAGTATAGTAAACGAGTTCATCTCGCAAAAATACTCACACAAGCTAGACGTGTGCGAGTGTTTTTGCCTCTTAACGTGCGGGGTATTATTGCCAATACGTTTGATGCTAAATCTCGAGTTTCGAGCGTACTTAAGTGGTTGTTAATCAGAATACTCGAGTTATGGGGCTGAAGACAACGTTTTCTTACGGCTAAGTTCTTTGATTTGTCCGAATTACAAATGTGAATATACCGAAAAGTGTCATACGAATGAGTGAATTTTCTAGTTATATAACAGTTTCGCTACACACAAACACAAGATCTAAAGTCGTATATGTTACATATAGGAAGATCTACAAAGATTCCTTGGTGGTTTGTCCTTCTTGATATGTTTTCTGTATTTTTTTTAACGAAATATATTTTTTACTAGCCCTTTTAAGTTGTGGGGAAGTACCTTATCTAATTTTTGCAGCCTTTGTATCCTTACACTCATTTTTTTTTGTTTTATTTTTAACATCAGTAATACTCAGATCGACTCCCGTGTTGGAGCGCCCTTGAGACGAGTCGGCCCTCTAAACGGCGCTTTATAAATTATCTTTTTATTATTATTATTAGTACACAAATTACAATAACATTAAATACCCCAATTATGAGCGTTCATCTCATGCGTAATGTAAACATTAAATTTTGCCGGTTAATTCAAAAATACATACTATGAATTATGAAAATACGCTGATATTCACTAAAATGGAGATTTATTCTTTCTGTTTTCCTTAACAACACTATGGGCTTGATGGTGATGATAGCAGATTGGTTAACATACTCTGGTACCTATCAGTTTAGAAGATGAAAACTCTTTTTTAAAGTTTTTATTCCTCACATTATTAACTGAATCATATAACGCAGTGGTCCCCAACCCCCGGTCCGCGGCCCGGTACCGGGCCGTGGACCAAATGGTACTGGGCCGCGCAAGGGCCTGCTTAAAAATCAAAATTACTTTTGAAAAATCGAACTTACCCAATAAAACTTAATTATAGCTTAAAATAATTATTCCGTTGAAAACCCCTTCACGTTAAGTTACCACCGACCTTCCGACAATACCTGTTCGAGACAACAACTCTGCCGGTGTTCTGGATTAGAGTCATGGCGGAATACCCTGAGATTGCCACCACAGCATTAAAATCCCTATTGCCATTTCCGACATCCTATCTATGTGAAGCGGGATTTTCTGCAGTGACAGCAACCAAAACAAAACAAAGAAATAAACTGGACATAAGCAAGACACTTCGGGTGTCACAATCTCCTATTACCCCTAGATGGAACCATCTCGTTTCAATGAAGCAAGCTCAGGGTTCTCATTGATTTAGCATTAAGTTAAAATATTAAATCTGTTTTTATTCATTTTTAAGGGGTAACTGTATTTTATTTTGAAGGCATGTTTAAACACGATTCAATTAAAAATATTAAATCAAAACACATAAAACTTCAACATCAAAACTTTTAAAGAAAATAGATAAATAACTTTCAAGTTAATATATCTGCAAGGTATCAGAATAACATTAAAATCCCGATATTAAACCCTAAGCATTCTCAAAATTATTTTTTCTATCTTGAAAAAAAATACTTTCAACCTTCCGTTGAACTTTAAATATTGAAAATACCCATGAATCCAAAAGACAATTAAAAAATTATCTGAAACTTAATAATCCTTCATTGTTATTATACATTTTTTCTTCATTTTTCCCACAAACCTTGTGTTTTCTCTACTATTATTTGGCACTATAACTTATGTACCACAGTTGTAAATTTTATCATTATATAGTGTACAAATATATTGTTATTAAATTTAAAAAAAAACTACATTCAATGTGTCCCCTCTCCCCCCCCCCCCCCCAGTGGGCCGCGGTAAAATTATGAAACGTTGACTGGTCCGCGGCGACAAAAAGGTTGGGGACCACTGCCATAGGAAACCAAATCCGATATGACATCTATAATTAGGTTTCATAGTAAATATTCTTATCGAAATAAATTATTATTTCTGTTTATGTTTTCTGTCACGTATATAGCTTGCCATGTAAACTCACCTTTTATTTTTATTACTGTTCATTATCACTGTATTGTGTCGCGATTTGATAAATTGCTTTCCAAATTTCTCTGATTTTCTTTCAAAACTACTCGAATAGTTGTTTATCGTTAATTTTTCTGACTTATTGGTTGTAAGTGCTGAATATAAAATTATCTCATTTTCAGTTTATAAAGATATCAACCTTAGACTAACGGTGAAATACTTTACACTAATAATAAAAATACATTTTATATACCTCTTTTAAGAGTTTCTCATATTATTGACACCCACTAAATTGTTGTCACTAAACGACGTTATAAAATCCAACTAATTGCTTTGAAATCTAAAATTGTTTGAAAAATATTCAAATAATTTTTTTTCTAGTGCCAATTTCGCCCATCAACAATATGTAAAATACAAAGTAAATTCAAATTACGCGTGAATACAGAAAGACATAAAATATTACAAGAAAATATAAATTTCGAAACGTTAACATATTAATCCTTCCTTTCCTGTGATGTGTAACTAGTACAAAATGCTTCTAAAAACTTTAATATCTCTATAAATATAATAAACACTGGGTTCAGATTTTAAGTATTTCTCCGTAATACATTTACGCATTGAATGAAAAAATAATATTAATAATAATTAGCACTTATCGGCCACATCAGAGATATTTTGTGAAAATCGGGAATAAATTCACCAATACAATCAAACGTGTGCCGTGTGACGTAGGTATATTCATTGTAAAAAAACCGCTATGGGTGAGAAGCGACGCTATTCACGTCTCACTCTCACTCTACTTCGGTATATCGGAACGCAAGAATGGAATCTCAGTTCGCAATTGTGTTTCTTCCTTCGAGGTATAACATAGGTACACAGTGTTAGTCCGTCTCAGGCTCAGTAGCTCTAAGGCATCCATTTGAGGTGGTCTCTTCACCCGTTTTGTGAACGTCGGCCGATGTTTTTTTTCATGTTTTCAGTAATTGAATTTCAATTTTTATCACGTTTGACTTCAAATTTAATTAATTTAAGCGATTGGCTATGAATATTCTTATTTTTATGATTTTAAATCGCTCATTTTTACATGTGTATTGATGTGTATTGAATACACAGCACTGGAACGCGAGGATTTTTTTTAGCACAGGAAGGGAAAAGTTAATATGTTTTGCAGTTAAAAAATACTTATGTACTACTGCACACAATAGGCTAGAGTTCAGAAGGCCTAGGGTCGTTTATAGTGTAATTTTTTTTATTTTTCAGTAATATATTGTCATATTATTTTTTTATTAAACTTTTCAGAAACGAAGTTTCAAATTTTTTTATTGTAAGCAAGTTAAAAAAAACGATACAGTTATCACGCTTTGTTACAATGAGTTTGTGTTATAAATTTAAAAAGTTATGCATAACAAGTGTACGAATGTTGAAGGAATTAAAAGATTATTAATTAACTTGTTAATCCAAGATAGGAAGATGGATTTGCCAATCAATTAATTATGATTCAGACAGTAACATCTATGGAATTGAAATTAACACGTGGCATGTATCCAGGTGAATACTTGATCAGAATCGATTTGACAATGTTATTCTATAAGTTACGCAATAAGATATAACAGTTATATTAATAATCATCATGTTAACATTTTCTTGTCTATCAAAAATAAGAAATTATTATACTCGTATTAATAAAATGGATTGAACGGTTGTTTTATCGTCAAGCAGAATTTTGATACATTTTTTTACAAAATCCAATTGTATTATGTATAAGAAAATCTAAGACTTTTTTGTAGTTTTGTGTTCTCTTGGTAAGTTTACTGTGGTCTAAGTTTACTGTGGTCTAAACAAATACAAATGCGAAAAGTATCCAATTTAATAGCTGCAGCGCTGCTTTTCTATTCTTACACTACTATTATTTCACTTTTTTTATTTTTGGATATTGTTTACTTTATGTTCGTTAAATTTTCGTTATAGGATTATATATATATTGAGTGCCTTTGAAAAGAGTTGCTACATGCATAATCCTAGATTGTTTTTAAATTATTTTAACAATAAATGAATATTTTCAGTTTTAACTTGGTCGAAAGTCGGTTTTGAGAAAATCAATGATGCTCTATTACACCAAACACATTATTGTGCAAGTTTATCATTACTATCGGTACTCATTTATTAATATTACACCTTTCAACTTGGCTATACAAACAAATTGAAGAGCGTAGCCGAGAGACAACATTATCCCTGACCTCATTAATTGAGCTTTGTGGTTTGGTATCACCAGAGTAGGCACAGAATTCGTAGTTTGTCATCGAATGTGTAAACTATATGTTACTTCCACACGAGAATGGGCAATAACCCTCGTACACGCCTAACGCGTGCGATTATTATTCGTAGTTGAACTATTTTAACCGAATATTACCCTGTTTTGAGTACTATCGTAAATTAAACCCGAAACCTGTGGATAGAAGTCAAGAGTTTTATAAATTCGTTATGAAAAGTTTATAATTTTATTGCCACTGTTTTGGAGTAAAATTTCACCTTGGTATAAGTCAAGAATTAATATATATTAAATGCTAATAAATTTATTCAAATTAACCGTATCATCATACCTTGTCACTTGTGGGGTAGGTAGAGAGAGCTGATCTCTAAACTTTTCTATCCAAGAACACAACCATCGCCTCCTCCGCATTCATACGTCTCGTCATGTACATTATTATTTTCTTCATTCTTCTTACTTTACCTTCTTTCAAAATCTAATATATTTGGTCCAGTCACGTTTTCGTCGGTCTACCTCTTTGACAGACACCTTGCACTACTGACTTGTATACTCGCTTAGTCATTCATTCCCTCTCCATGTCTAAACCACCTTAAAGTTCCTTTCTTCGTCTTACTTAAAACACCCATTTTATCCATGCATTCATTTCTGGTGTATTCATTCCCCCTTCTTTCAAACATTGACACTGAAAAAAAATTCTAAGCGCACGCATCTCCACAGTATTCATCTCACTATTATCCTTCTGCCAAGTCCAAATTTCCCTTCCATACATCAAGGTTGGCACCAACACACCATAATGTATTGTTATGTTTGCTACTGTTGATATTGCGCGGTTGTTTTATGGAACGTTAAGTGCTCCGTGAACTTTATTCCCTGCCGCTACTCGACTTTCAATGTCCCTTTCAACTCACCCATCATACGTAGACATACTGCTCAGATAACATAACCAACCTGCTCCAGTTTTCAAAGGAACTTATTTCTAAATAAGGAATTTCAAAATGAAACATCAGTGATGATTTATTTGAGTAAGTCGACTAACTATCCATTAAATCATTATAATTTGTAATGTTAACACTTGCTACCCTGTGATGGATAGCGAGTGACCACGACTAATATTTTATTTGATTATTCGACGTTTTCATACATAATAAAAATATTTTTATAGCTAATCACAAAAAATAACCTAGCAGTTTTTGCATAATTTTGATTTAAAATATAAATTTTTCACTGGACGCTTAGCGTCCAGCACCGTGGCTGGCGTATTTTTTTAGCACAGTAAGGCAAGTGTTAAATACATATGCGGACCAGCTAAAAAACATTTTACAGCCTAATTTTTTATTGAAACAAATATTGTGTTATTTTTTTTTATGAAAAAAAATTAACTTTTTTGTCCTATTTTCCCACTCGTTGGTTCTCGTTTCTTACGTTCGAATGATTATATTGAAGGTTTACATAATATTCAAAATTTTACTTAAATGCTCGTTACATAGACGAGCAATAATGTGTTTTCTTTTCAAATTTTTAGTTTTCATTTAGATACAATATGTTTGTGTGCTTAATAAAAAATAACATGCCAAACATCATATCAGTACCGTTTCCACAAAATATATTTTGTCGCATATAATATACAAAATAGATAACTAATTGATGGCATACATCATTCATAAACCAGTGATGTGAGTTGCAATAACGGTAATCCAACAGATTTTGAAACAAAAAATGTCCAATATTTGTCAGAGAACATATTTTTTTTAATTGCTTTTCCCAATTAAATTCAATAACGTATTCACTTAGTTAAAAATGACAATATCAGTTGTGCAAAAGTTATACGCGATACAAAAAAAAACTAAACTCTGTTTAAGATTCAACACTGCAAAAAACTATATTTTCGCAATTTTTTTTAAAACCTGTAATTAGCTTTTCTGTGTTATCATCTACGACTTTCGTATTCCACGTAAAAAAAAACATATACTCGTATATTAAAGGTTTAGAAATGAAATTTTACGATTTTCTTTCTCAATCACGATAAGAATTATATTATATTATTTATCGTCAATTTTTTTGATATCATTATTATACTTGAGTACAATAAAGTGTTTGAAAAATAACCTTTATCTTTAATTAAATAATTCAATATTTTTGTTAAATTTGTAGTTCATTCGGGTGAATCCCAATTCGAATAGTTAATTTATTTCTTATACAATTTTGAAACCATGCATAACAAACTTTGAAATGTTTTTGAAACAATGTATTCATTCTCCCACTTTGATGAAACATTTTATACTTTCGTGGTTCATTTTTTTTTAGTTAATTGCAATATGTTTCAGTTTTTCAGATAATTTTCAGTTAAACGGAAACACCTTTGGTAATAACAGTTTTTCAACGAGCCTATTTAAGAATGGTTTAATGTTAATTGTATTTAAGTTTATAAAAACAAAAACCTTAAATCTTATTTTGGCTTTAGCATATATATTGAATAGTTAACACAGCTATAGCCTTAATATTTTAATGTAGAAATATTGTAGTTTTAATTCACATTGGGAGGAATATGTGAAATGCATTTAATTGAATTACTAAAAATAAAGGTAACCATTTATATCATTGCTTAACTGTCTTGAAACAATATGAAAAAGTCGTTTACTAGTGTAATATAAATTACAGAAATATTTTGTAATGCGTAATAAATGTGTAAATTATTGTAATGCGTAATAAATGTATAAATTATTGAGAAACAATTAATAAAATGTGTAGATGTTCTTTTTATGATATTAAGCTATACGAACATTTTCATTCCGATCACGCCTTAGACGTTTTATTGAGATCGTGTATCGCTTTCATGCGAAATGTATTAATCCTTTCTAGTAGGCGCCAAGCTGTATTCAAAGTAGATAATATATCATATTTTAAATTCAAAGCAGGGTTGTAAGATATCATATTTTTTTGCTTTATTGGTAAAAATATAGCGCATTAAATGTTTAAAAAAAATATAGCGCATTAAATGTTTAAAAAAAAGTGTAACCCTAGATAACGTATTATATATTTTATTACAATTTCATCAACATTATAATAACATTAACTCAAGTTGCTGAAATCTGTTTCATTTTCTTATAAAGAAGCTAAATAATATAAGTTTTTACCAATGTAAAAGATTATTTTGGTCCAATAGAATCAATAATTAAAATTTAAGTACATAGTGACACGTTTGAAAATAACGTACAAAATTAGTCCAAAAAATATCACCTGTCCTTTGAATCTTTTTTTTACTAGCTTAATTAAAAAAAATAGAATTCAGATAATTCTGCACATAACAGGAAATTTACTTTATAACATAAATACTTAAACTAAAAACAGATAATTTGATTATTTATTATTGCGATATATTACCTATATTTTCATGCTTATATCGTATAAGGGGTTAAATACAAAGTTTAAAATATATGTTTTATTTTTTAAATTGATGCCACAAAGTGATTGTTTTATTTTGTGTCATAGTGCAAAAAATATAATTTTAGGAAAGAAATAACTAATTAATGATATTTAATTTTTAGAAAATAATGTAATATAAGAATGGTTGTATACATGAATTGTCTATAAGTTTTCTACCAATTAAGAGAAAACATGTTAGAGTTATCTAAAATAATAAACGCCCTTACAACAAAATGACGTGTAAAGCAAGAAATAATGTAAAAATCTGTTTTGAAGAAAATAAGAAGTAAAATGGAGTAATTAAAAAAAATCGCACGATGCACCATTATCATTTAACATAAATTTATAAAAATAAAACTCGCATTCGATAGACCTGTAACACAGAGGCTGTCGTCAGATCCAGCAGGAAGAGAAGGCGGTACTGGCGTGACCATACTATAGATGGGCAGATATAGAATCACATGCATAGCGGCACACAAGAACCCCCCAGAGCATCGCATACCAGTAAGGCCGTCTGAAAATTGGAGGGGTAGCTGGTCAATGCCTCCTAAAAAATGATTTTGCGCAACAACAGAGTTAAGAGTTAGATCAATAGGAAGATTTCAAAACATACTTTAAAATTAAAATTAAAAAAACAGGAATATGCATGCTTTGTTGATATCTGAAAGATCTATTTTGTATTTTTGCTATTCATTATTTTTTTGTCAAAGCATCCTCAACCCAGATAAATTTAGATGGACTTTAGTTTGAGAATCTATTAATAAGATGATAAAAGATGTACGTTATAAAGACAACTTATCTGCTTACTGCGCAATCAATTGGAAAAAGTGTTAGGGTTCAATATAAATTGAGTCCATTATTTTAGCAAAGACGCTGTTTGTATCAAATACTTCGGCACCGAGAGACAAAGTGTTCGTGTCGAAGTTTTCTGTGATTTTTTAAATTTTATCGATGAAACAGGGTCTTCAAACATAAAAAAATTGCTTTTCATATTTTACCTTAAAATGTAATTGATGAAGTAAAAAAATTTATAGATGATTATTAAAAAAAATAACAATGGACAACGATAGTTTTTCTCTCTCGATAATATTGCAAAAATAAAGCGCGAAGATCAAATAATTGCTGTTAAAATCACCATGTCCATGAAGTTACTAAATACCCGGTACCAATTAAGTATGGTGAGAAAAGGTTCCAGAACTTTTGAAACAATAGGAATTTTACTACATTTCACTTAGTTATCATTATCAATCCCGAAAGTTTTTTTTTCAGACGTACTGAATGTGAGATACAAAATAGAAACGCATGAAGTAATGGAAATGAAAAATATGTGAAAAACAAAAATCCCCGCGTCAACTCAAATGGAAAATAGTTAAAAAAACCAGATATGTATGTTAATTTACAGCGTTAGTGTACATGATTTGTAACCTTAGTGTTTACAGTTTATATTGGAATGACGTTTGTCTTCCACCTGGCGTTTTGGATTCGCTTCTCGATGGCACCCAAAAATAATGAATCACAGTATGTTATTTAACTTATGAGCTTATGGTTAGATTGCCAGTTTGTTCAGTATACAACGAAATTGTTCTAAGTCAAAGTTAGTTTAAACCAAACATTTATCCCTATAGTCAAAAAATTATTTTTATTTATATAAATAATTGTATCCGTTTCACTACAAGATCACAATAAAAATATAATTCGCATATTCAATTTAAGATTGAAAAATATATTTGGAGTGACTTGAAAATGAGAGAGTTTGTTAATTTTATATTTGTTGGGTTACGGCGCTGCGTCAGGGATTTTTAAAGAAATTGTGCGAATATGTATTTTTTTTGCTGAGAGTTGTCAAATTCCACTGACGGTTAAACGTCAGACATATTGTTTTATTTATATGTGAATTTTGCGGATGTATGTCAGCTGCCTCAAATATGTAAATATTTGAATACAAATTAAAAAAAAACATGCAAAAAGTGTATTAGGGCCTGTTTTCTGAATGTTGGAAGTATTTCGGTAATCGTTAATTTCTGGATGATAAGTGACGGTAATACTACCTTGATCAAAAAGTTTTAGGACTTTATTCATAAAATCGAAAATACAAGTTTATTAATTCAAATCGATATGGCCCCCTTCAAAGTACTCCCCATCGACTGCAACGCACTTACGCCAGCGCTTGATAAAATCCTCGAAACACCGCTGGTACTCAATTTTCAGTATGTCCATCAGAGCCGTCTTCGATTTTTTCATGACATCCTCTTGGGGGCTGTAACGCGTTCCGCGAAGCGGTTTTTTAAGTCGGTTGAACAGGAAAAAGTCGCAGGGAGCCAGATCAGGTGAATTCGAAGGCTGTTGGATAGTATTCGTGTTGTTTATGGTCAAAAACTCATGGAAATCATGTCTTTCGTGATTTCAACGCGGTCCTTTTTTTACATGAAATTGAGGTGTTTCAGCACCAGTTTTGCAGCGATACGTCTGAGGCCCAAATCACTAACCAAAATGTCTTGAGCGGATCCATAAGCGATGTTCAAGTCCTCTGCTAGCTCTCCAATGGTCAATTTGCGGTTTTCGGCCAACATTTCTTTGATTTTATCGATGTTTTCATCGGTTTTCGACTGCCACTGCGTTCGTCATCCTCCACCGACTCACGACCACTTCTGAAGCTTTCGTGCCACCAAAAAACACTTCTCCAACATTTCCAAGGTCTGCGGACCGTTAAATCCGTTTTTCCCACAAAATATAATGCAAACTCGTTGATGCACAGTTGATGCCATTTTCAAACTTGTAAAAAATCGAAAACACGCACAAAGGTAGATGTACTCAGTACAGCGTAACTTTTACAAATGTCAAGCTATGACGCTGAAATTTAGAGGGAAGTTTCAATGATAGATGTGGTAACCTAACAAAAAAAAAAGAATTCCAATCGGGTGACTGACAGCGCCACACGGATGCCGGTCCTAAAACTTTTTGCTCAAGGTAGTATGCCTTGTAATCCATCTAATACAAAGTATTAGTCTTTATCATCATTTTTCGAACCCATATATCACACGTCTTTCCTTAATTCTCATCCTTCATATTTCCATTACACACAGTGTTATGTAGAATAGTAAAGATTTCACTAGATTAATATAATTCTTTGAACGAAGATCAATTTCCACCCCCTTTTCAGCTCCTAAGCAACTTTATCTTTCCGTCTTTCGGCCCGTTCACACTGTCATCAATAAATATACCGATGATTTACATCATCTCGAGAAAACAAATAGATTATCTAAGTAAATAAAGCTAAGCTTTGCTGTCTATTACGCAACCCATCTCATCCCAGGAGATTTTCCTGTCACTCAACACTTCACAGAGCTTCTCATACCTTAGCATATGTAACGTTATACAAATAAATGGATGTTAATACGCAAAATGGACCCAACTAACATTTTATCTTTTTTTTTTAAATAAGAAAACCTATCGTCACTTTGTATACGAAAAGAAAAAAAAACAGAATATAATATAATTATACTTTGAATATACATTTTTACTCGCTAGATATATTTTTGGCATCTAATATAGAAAAAATGAAAATACAATTAAATAAAAAAACAAGAAATGTGTTTGTGGGTTAGGACATTTTTGTACACATCGTTCCATATAGGATAGAGATGTTAGTTGGTGAGAAATAAACTCGGCTAAATCAATTTCGGAAAAAAATTAGGTTCGCAGTTTTTTCAAGGCATTTTTTAAATTTTATTCAGAGGTTGGTTAGATATCACTGTGTTAAGTTCTTTATTAAGGAGAATGGATCAAATATATCTAGTTATTTAATCAGTTTCATCTGGTGGATTTATTGTTTTAAAGCAATGTTTTTCAATCAACCACCTTTTTTTATTAATTTAGTGTTGCTTATTGTTTTTATCTACATCAATCATCTAAAATCTTCAACTTTTATCTAAAATGTTATAGAACGATTGTTGGAATAGGTTGTTACTATATCCATGAAATAAATGTTCGCTATATCCAAGAAAATTGGGTTTTATAAGTTTTAATGTATTTGCACTCGACGATTCATCTTTCGATGAAATCGACGAAAATTTAAAAGTATTAAAAAATGAATATTTGACCAAGTTTAAGTTCTACCGACTCATGTATCCTCTTCCTTAAATTTATTGTTTGATCGTGTTTCTCTATTTACATTATTTTATTTCGCGAGGGGAATTCGAAAAGACAAACCTTGAGATTTTATTTTTTACTCCAGAGACATGTTTACGTATCGAAAAAAAAAAGTTACAGCATCATGAGAGGCTTTGTAGTTTCTTCACAAAAACAAAAAAATTAATTCATTGAAAGTTATTTTGAAAAGTTTTATGAGACAAAATTGTAATGGGCAGTGAAATATAGTAAATGATCTTTTGATGAATTATTTGATATTAACTATTGAAGGGAAAAAAACGTTTTTTATGCACAACTTTATTATTTGTGTAAATTCTAACAAATAATTGATAAAAGATTTAGAGGAGTCGAATAAATGCTGTTAAGATGCGTACATTCAAAATAATACATGGAGTGACAATGTATAACAGAATATGAAATTAGTTGATAAGAGATGAATGTGAACTTAAGACTGATGTGTTAAGTAAGATAAATAAGAGTAGGTTGAGATGGTTTAGGCATGTGGATCGAATGAATGAAGAAAAATTAACAGAACAGGTATACAGTGCAGATGTGAGTGGAATGCATACGAGAGGAAGATCAAGGAAATTATTGTTGGATCAAGTAAATGATATTCTGAAAGAAGAAAAAGTCAGACAAATCGTAGAGGTTGTGTGAGAAGGTGTATGGACGTAGAAGAGATTAAGGATGTGTATGGAGCTATAAAAGTATGGTGCTCTATGATAAATGGCGTGATGATATATATATATATATATATATATATATATATATATATATATATATATATATATATATATATATATATATATATATATATATATATATATATATATATATATATATATATGATTTTTTGTTTGGTTTTAGCGAAGGGTTATATATGTTTATTTTAGGTTTTCAGTTACTTCGCGAACTGTAAATATTGGATTCTGACATCAGATCTACCTGGAGATCCCTCAGCAGCTTCCTTACAGCATTTTTTATTTTTTGGCCTGGATGACTCTTTAATAACATTGTTCTCTGTTTTGGATATACAGGAGACGGTATCTATTTTAATTGGTATTTTGTGGGCTTATGACCACCTTTGAAGGCTGAGTTAACAAAATACCAATTAAAATAGATACCGTCTCCTGTATATCCAAAACAGAGAACAATGTTATTAAAGAGTCATCCAGGCCAAAAAATAAAAAATGCTGTAAGGAAGCTGCTGAGGGATCTCCAGGTAGATCTGATGTCAGAATCCAATATTTACAGTTCGCGAAGTAACTGAAAACCTAAAATAAACACATATATAAATATATATATATATATATATATATATATATATATATATATATATATATATATATATATATATATATATATATATATATATATATATATATATATATATATATATATATATATATATATATATATATATATATATATATATATATATATATATATATATATATATATATATATATATATATATATATATATATATATATATATATATATATATATATATATATATATATATATATATATATATATATATATATATATATATATATATATATATATATATATATATATATATATATATATATATATATATATATATATATATATATATATATATATATATATATATATATATATATATATATATATATATATATATATATATATATATATATATATATATATATATATATATATATATATATATATATATATATATATATATATATATATATATATATATATATATATGCATGTGTAAATTCTAAGTAATTATTAATTTTTTAGAACTTTACCCGATTTTGCTATTAATTATTATATATATTTGTCTATTTTTTTATGTTAACAAGATGCCAGAAGTTTTCCGTGCTCTAGTTGGAAAGCCACCTGTCTTCCAGCTTACATGTAACATGCACGAATTTCGTTGGTACCCAGATTTTTTCAAAAGGAGTTCAGTCTTGTTTTACTAAGGTTTGTTTGTTAAAATCTTTCTGGTTCTTTGTAAGCGATTGCTACATGACAATTAACCCGCCAGATTGTACAACGAAAGATTAATAAAATACAAGACAAAAGTCTTTAAAACGGATTAATTACTATCCTACATTATTATTATGCATGATAATAATCTAGATGCATATGTGCACACAAATCTGCAAATGATTCAGAGGTATGTCTACTTTTTTTGTAATCATCGGTCAAGTATGTAATAAGAAGATTTTCATAATAATTTAAATAAAGGAAGAATACATTCCAAATTCATGCGCTTTTTAAGAACAATTCCAACCTTAATCTAACGAAGATTTCAGGTTTAAGCTAAAATTAGTTTTGTAGAGCCTTTTTTCGTCCAAGTTACTATTATGCAATATCTCAAACCTACGTAAGCGAGATTGCAGCTGAATTAGATATAATTGCATTTCTAATTGCAATTTGCGGATACCAATGCATCTAACAGATTCATTGCACCCAACTGGGCCAGCAAAGCCTTGACACCTTGTCGAGCGTTTAGTCTTGCCAATTGTTGCAGTAAAATGAACGCTGAAAGCCCGAGTCATATGCTGCATTCAAAATTATTATAAAATATTTTCCTTTTGCACGGTTTACTCAAGCATTTTACTAAGACCAAAGAAAAAAACTTTAAACACAATTTTTTTAATCTTACATCAAACTATAGATAATTTCTAAGTAGTGTAGAAGTATTTCAATGTCTATTATTTTGAATACTTAAAAACTAAGAACCTTCTCAGAAAATACTTAAAAACTAAGAACCTTCTCCGAAATACTTAAAAACTAAGAACCTTCTCTGAAATACATAAAAAAATACTTAAGAACTAAGAACCCCCTCAGAAAAATTGTGATTAAATTTACAATTTATTTAACAAAAACAGAAATTAAAAAAAAATGTGATGCTTAAGACATCGTCAAGTGACATGGAAAAATAAGTCATTGTTGGTATAAATACGTCAAAAAATTCTACGAAACTAGAATCTTGGATATCCTATAGCAGGCAATACCGTTGACTATCGACTACTAGTTTCAGCATGAAAAAAGTACGGAGAAATCCAACAGTTTTCTCCTCAAGAATCGTTAGCGAAGTAAAACAGATCGTGGATCATGGAAAAACAAAACGCAAAAAATAGGAGATATTTTCCTTCCTGTGCTAAAAAAAATCCGCCCATTCCGGTGCTGTGTATAGAGCTGCTGAGACTGAGACTTACTAACACTGTGTATGTTATACCTCGAAGGAAGAAACACAATTGCGAACTGAGATTCTATTTCTTGCGTTCCCATATACCGAAGTAGAGTAAGACGTGAATACAGTCGCTTCCTCACCTATAGCGGTTTTTTAGAATGAATATACCTACGTCACACACTGGCACAGGTTTGATTGTTTTGGTGAATCTATTCCCGATTTTCACAAAATATTTCTGATGTGGCCGATAAGCGCTAATTATTATAAATATTATTTTTTTCATTCAATGCGTAAATGTATTACGGAGGAATACCTAAAATTTGAACCCAGTATTTATTATACTTATAGAGATATTAAATTTTTTAGAAACAATGTGTACTAGTTACACATCACAGGGAAGGCAGGGTTAAATGCGCTGCCCCAAGCAGTGACGGACTGGACAGGCGGACTACAGGAAATATCTCCGTGGGCCGATGTGTAAATGCGCCGAAATAAATAGTATGCAGTTTCAAATAAAAACAATCGTAAATAAATGAAAGACTCTTCGTTAAATCAGCCATTCAATGGTAGGAAAATATCATGCAGACATAAATGAAGAACTAGCAGCTATATACATGCACTTATGAGCGAAATTATTACCAACATTGCTAGTTCCTACAATTGTGATGAAAGTGGACTAGAATCAGGTAAAAACTGTACGGCATACTGTATATGGTAAATGTTCTGCAGAACTTGCATTTGTTGGCAAATAAGCATGTTTGATAGCATTTGTTGGCAAATAAGCATGTTTGATAGCATATATGTGTAAATATTTGCTAACCCTATCCGAAATTCTTTAACTCAATCGCATCGCGCGTCATTCATGATGACATATTGCGAAAAACATGTATTGAGGACGATGGATGATGATGCAACATACATTTGCAACAAAAATCAAAATATGTTAAATAACTGTTTTATGTATAAAAAAGAGGGGGGTTGCTTGTATTTAACCTTTTGAGAGTAGACTGAATTCTGGTGTTTTAAAACATATTATTGCACATGAGTGGATTATTTACTGAATGCAACATTATGTCCTATTAGTTTAGATAAATGGAGCCAAAACGTTCAACATTGATAATACACTATCCTACACTTCATTTTTTACCAGAAAAAAATATATACCACAAAGTAGTTTACAAGTGCATATGAACTCTGCGTCCATTATATTGGACGCCAGGTCTGAGGGACCGATTTCGACGGAATTTTCGAGAAAATTTTAATAACATACCAGGCCGCAGCTGGCCCCAAAGGTTATTTGTTCCAAAGTAAGCAGATTATTGAAGACGTAAAAGTAGACACAAGTTCGAAAAGTGATCTGCCAAAAGAAGGTGTTGAAAATTTGGCAGATGGCATATTGGATGCTGCCAAGAGAAAGCGGGACGTTTTATATAAGTCAAAGCAGTTTATCGCCATCATTGTACATAATTTAAGATTGTTTTAATAAAATCAAGTATAAAAGAATTATTTGTAAACCGTGGTTATATATTTTCTATCAAATATTTCAAACAACTACGCTTAAACTATAACTTTCAACTGACATTGAGAATTTCACGGCAGTTTAATTTTGAGGTAATAATTTTTATAATTTAACGTTTCATCAGTTTTATTTTCGTGAGTTAATAATTATAGTATAAAATATTTGTTTCCACCACATCATTACGTTGGGTTGAAAACATTAAACATAATATAGAGACATATTATTTATAGTTAAGACATTAACATTGTGGAGGTTTAAAGACATCGTAATTTGTTTTTTCAAGGTTATACCGTTACAAAAAGTGGAATAAAGAGTGTTTGATAAAACAAATTACAAAATATTAGAGATTTTTTTTAAATGTTACTATATTATACTTAATTTTTTCTTTATTATATTATTTTTATTTTCAAATAAGTTACCACTACAAGAGTCATTTCATAAATAATCACACCTTTTTTCTATCATATGTGATATACACTCTAAACGAAAAAGGCTGGTCACTAAACGAAAAAGGCTCTCAACCAAATAATTGTGCAGTATTACATTTTTGTTGTATATACTACAACTAACCAAAAATATTTCAAGGATGCCTTAAATGAAAACCAGGCTGGAATTATTTTATTGAAAATCGTGTACTAGCGGAAACAAAACCCTCAATATCCAAGTTGGAAGTTATAATTCTTACCAAGTAGGTCATGGAACCAATACACATACATACCATCACGTCATATTTTAGCATCTTCTACATCCATACACCTTCTCGTATAACTTCTACGATTTCTCTGACTTCCTATGTTTCCTTCTTTATGGATATCATTCACTTGATCCAATTATACTTTCCTTGGTCTTCGTCTCACACGTATATCACTCACATTTGCACTATATTTATTTTTATTAGTGTTTCTTCATTCATTCGTTCCACATGCACAAACTATCTCAAAATACGTTTCTTTATCTGAATGAACACATCAGCCTTAAGTCCACATTCATTTATAATCCCTTCATTCCGTATTTTGCCACACAATCAGCTTTCAGTTCACTTTCATCCATTATTAGTTCCGTATTCTGTCACACATTGTCACTCAATGCACGCATTTTACAGCATTTTTTGGCTTCTTCTCAGTGTTTTTCCACGTCCAAATTTCACTCCCATACATCAAAGTTAGGACCAAAATACTTTTGATGACTATCATCTTAACAGAGTTTTAAACTTTCCGGTTCGAGTATATATGTTTTAGTGTTCCATTAGTAAAGACAACGCGATTAAAATCTTAAGACCAGAATATATTTATAATTTAATTTTAATTTTAAGGGTGATTCTATCTTGTATAATATAGGCGTTGCTTGGATTATTTCATCTCTTTTGATTTTCGTGAACTAAAATAGTAGCCTATTTTATTATAGGTGGTGTTGCTATCCAGAAAAAATATGAATATATCAACTCACTCATTGTTACTCCAAAATTGTAACTGATTGTTAAATAAATCAATAACTACTACAGCTTACAATTCAACTCAGTCCATACAACAAGTACAAGTGATGCACTGTCAACACTGCCATCACGTGTTGCCAATTATAAAATCAATAGTAGCTAAGTGGAAGGTTCTTCCAATGATAAAAGTACACTTAAACTGACAATTTTAAATTCACGTGGCGTACAATAAATGTAATATTGATTCATAAGTGATGAAATTATGGTAGTGATGTTTAATAAAATTTATCACTAAAGAAGTTCCAAATTCAAATTGAATTACAATAAAAATCAGATATTTTTGAAATTCCAAAGTATGCATTTTGTAATGGCCAAAACTTTAATAAGTGATTAACTTATGGTACTGATGTTCAATAAAATGTATCACTGTATCATTTTAAAGTTCTAAATTCAAATTGAATTAAAATAAAAATCAGATATTTTTTAAATCCCAAAGTATGCATTTTTTAACGGTCAAAACTTTAATAAAACAACTATATTGTAATGACGTTTTCCAAAATAGTATGTCTGAAAAATACTTCTTTGATAAAATACATTACAGCTTTTACTAACTTTCATTTGTAAAAAAATTCTTGGCATTCTGAAATGGCTAATCATTGTCACCGAGAAAATTACACGTTTTCTATCGCGTATGCCAAATTCTTGCATATCAATAGTAATGGAAATAAATTGGAAAGTTTAGAGACCCTGAAAATATCAGTAAAGAGTCATTGAATTAGGATGAACATCTGGTAAATACATATTATACATTCCCAATATCTCACCGCTGCTTGCTGAAGTAGACTTCTGCTTTCTTCCACCCACAATCCCTAATCCGAATATTTAACGTTAGACGCGTCTGTTTGTCAGTATCAGTTCGTACATAATCAGCCTTGTTTATGCTCCCCTGATGATGAGATGAACCCCTTAAACTGGAAGGCGTTATACTGTAATATATAAAGTGGAATAAACAGTGCTTAGCTAAACAAATCACAATGTATATAAACCTCCACAGTGGTAATGCCGTAACTATAAATAATATGGTCATGTACGAGTACTTTTTGTTAATTTTTTTTAAACAAATCGTATAGTTTTCTTCATAAGTACGTTTTTTAAAGAAGTCATATATATTTTTTTTTATAAGCATTTATTTTCACATTATATTATTTTTATAACTGTATAGTAATGAAAAATAATAAAAATGGGTGAAAAATTAAACGAAAGTTAAGAAAGAATAGAAAAAAATATTGAAACCATTTCTTAAATTGATGTTTTTTCGTAATCGAAGATAACATGATACTTAAAAAAATATTCATTGATACAATCAATATGGAAAGTAGATATTATTATTTTATAACATGTTGCGTTGAAAATTATTTAAATAGAAAACTATTACAGAATACATCACCACGCTTTTCCCGACATATTTTCCTTCACTTATTTTTACATTCACACGTCTTCTTCAACGCATTCTTCTATTTCTCGCATATATAACACTCACTATAGTAAATTAGTTCACTATGTTTAAGTTTTTTTCAACGAGATTTAAAAGATATATAAATTTAGACATTTTATTGTAAATTATCGAGTTTATTACCAAACAATAATCTGTTCCAACCGATCAGAAACGAGTTATGCAGGTTAGTATTAATTACTTGGTGAAAGAAAGCTCACAACGTTATATTCAAAAGGAAAAAAAAACTTAAATCTGTTATATTTGAAGTATTAAAAAAAAAACAGTGAAACAAAATATTATATTTCCAAATGTCACTGAAGAATGGGAAAGGAGAGGAAAGATGGGAAATATAAAAAAATAGGAACTATGAGAAACATTTCGTTTTTGAAGAATGATGTTATATTTTTGCCACTGTTTGAAGCAAAAAATGAGGGCGAAAAACTTGCGAGATATACTAGCGAAAACAATGTTTTCTTGATAATTAAATTTTCTCTGAATGTTTTCGATTTTATTCATTCTCAAATCACATGTTTTCTATAGTTATTTTCTATAGTTCTTGAAATCTTATTATATAATATTATTTAAATTGAAGGTTCATTGTCGAGAGAAAATTTAAAAAAAATAAGTATAAAATAAAAGTATTCATTACAGATTTTCATCTTAATGTCATCACACTATCAGAATCTTTATGATCCTTTACTTTAAATTCAAGTTTCATCCACAAAACCATAAAAGCCAAAAACGTAGAAAGTTCCATTTTTTCAACATTACAGATACTAGCAGTTAACAAATGCCGAACCCTTTGCACGAAAATGCTATAAAACAACCCCATCACAAAATACTTTTAATTAGAAGGGGATGAATTTACGTATTCTGGTTAAAGCTCTAACCGCGACCCGGTGTCTTGGTTAAGATGGGTGTTTAATTTGTATGCATTGCTTTAGGAACAAATTTGCATAGATCTAAATAGGTATGTCTAAATTTTGAATGCAAATTCAGACTTTATCAAGATTACAGCAATTCAAATTTAGTGAGAGAATTATAAATAGAACAGGAGTTGATATGATATTTCAATTAACGTTATCTATTTTTGGGATGGTTTCGACATATAGGACGAATGAATAAAGATATACTAACAAAACAAATATACGGTGCAAATATGAGTGGAAAGACATCTAAGAGAAAAGGGAAGAGACAAGATCAACAAAAGACGAAGACAAGTATGGTTGGATCAAGTGAATGATATTTTATACGCGGGAAATATAAAAAGTCAAAGCAGTTTTTCGCCATCATTGTACATAATTTAAGATTGTTTTAATAAAGTCAAGTATAAAAGAATTATGTGTGAACTGTGGTTATGTATTTTCTATCAAATATTTCAAACAACTACGCTTAAACTATAACTTTCAACTGACATTCAGAATTTCACGGCTGTTTAATTTTGAGGCAATAATTTGTATAACTTTAACGTTTCATCAGTTTTATTTTCGTGAGTTAATAATTATGGTATAAACAATTTGTTTCCACCACATCATTACGTTGGATTGAAAACATTAAACAAAATATAGAGATATATAATTTATAGTTAAGGCATTGACATTGTGGAGGTTTAAAGACATTGTAATTTGTTTTTTCAAGGTTATATGCCGTTACAAAAAGTGGAATAAACAATGTTTGATAAAACAAATTACAAAATAAAGAGAAAAAAAATTTAAATGTGACTATATTATACTAAGAGAAAAGGGAAGAGACAAGATCAAGATCAACAAAAGATCAAGACAAGTATGGTTGGATCAAGTGAATGATATTTTATACGCGGGAAATATAAAAAGTGCGAGAATCGTAGAAGTTGTGTAAGAAGGAGTACGTGCATGTGTAGAAAAGACGAAATATGAGTGTCGCGATAGGAAATTCTGACGCTCTCTCCTCTCTGCCTACCCCGAAAGGGAAACATGATGTTATATATGTATGTACTAAGTTTACTAAGTGGTTGCTAATATTGACAATAAACATTTTGCTGTTAATCCAGAACTATTTCAAGTCAGCGAATGAATGTTTTTAGATAGTGATGTCAAGATTAGGTGTATGCAGGGCGTTATATTGGATATATTGATCTAAATCATTCTTATAGATGACCTATTTATAACATTTCTCGATCGAGAGCTTTTTAGCGGTCTGCTTGACTCGAATCAGCGAGTGGGGATCGAAGAACAGACTCAACTCTGCCCCACAAAAAAAAATCTGCCATTTCCTTTTCAGAAATAAATATTCATGTCATGCGGGAAATAAACAATTTTGGAATAACGATCTACTGTTGCGTAAGAATGATCTTTCACATCAGATCGTCCCTGCTGAGTGCAAGGATGGTGTTTCTGTTTCAATCAAGTATTTTCAGGTATTGTATGATATGCAGTCAGATATTGGGTCCACATAAGTTGGTTTCAAATACCAAAGGGATGCTGATCATTAAAGATAATAGAACAAGCTTGATAGAAACACTCCCGGTCCTTATTCCGTAAGACATGGAGGTCCAGTATCGTGCTGCAATTATTATTTTCGGTAAGGATCAGCCCGAGAGGATAGATGACGTCCACCTTCACCTCTCGCTAGAGATGACCCGTCGCACGATTCTTAAAGAATGCCAGATTCCAGGTTGTCATTTCTATGATTTTGTGGTTTAATACTGAAAATGTTAGCTTCAAATATAGAATATGTAGTGAGGCGTTGTTGGACATACTTTTGATGTGGTTGTTGAGATTATGATGTGGTTTGAGTTGTTTGTGTGTTATCTTGAGATTTAAATGTGTGTAAGGAACTGAATGAAGAATAAAAGTGTTTCAGCTCAGTGTTTTATCTGAGATTAAGGAATGGAACCTCTTTATAACAGGACTTGTCTAGTGAAGTGGTACTCTATATACGAGTACACAAAATGGAAGTTTTTTTCCAATATTATCTACTTGTACTTGACTTTTCGTTCGCCTTTTCCATTAAAATGACGTACTCGTATGTTGTTAATATTATATTATAGGTAATAAAAAAACCGGCGATTTGTTTTACATTCAAAATATATTCTAAGCAAAGAAAAAAAAAGTATTTATTTTGACATTGAAAATTTCTTGCGATCTGGCAACAAAGCTGTTAAAATAATTGTTGTTGCCGACAAGTGCAAAGAATTTTGTATTGACAATTTGCCCGGTATTTTGCTTTAAAGAGCTTAATGTCACTTAGAATAAGACTTTAATTCAATGTTAACGCAGCCGTGTCTAAAACTGTGCCAAAAATCATTTAAAATTACAATTGAATAATGCTACGATGCTCGTATGTATATAGTACTCGTACACGAACTTATTTTAGAATCGATCTTGTTGCATATTTTGAATAATGCTACGATGCTCGTATGTATATATTATAGTACTCGTACACGAACTTATTTTAGAATCGATCTTGTTGCATATTTTGAAGACAGAGTAAAATTACAATTGAATAATGCTACGATGCTCGTATGTATATAGTACTCGTACACGAACTTATTTTAGAATCGATCTTGTTGCATATTTTGAAGACAGAGTAAAATTACAATTGAATAATGCTACGATGCTCGTATGTATATAGTACTCGTACACGAACTTATTTTAGAATCGATCTTGTTGCATATTTTGAAGACAGAGTAAAATTACAATTGAATAATGCTACGATGCTCGTATGTATATAGTACTCGTACACGAACTTATTTTAGAATCGATCTTGTTGCATATTTTGAAGACAGAGTAAAATTACAATTGAATAATGCTACGATGCTCGTATGTATATAGTACTCGTACACGAACTTATTTTAGAATCGATCTTGTTGCATATTTTGAAGACAGAGTAAAAAGTATTTTTATTCGTATGGTACACTTCAACATAACATATGTTAACATGTGATACAGATATATTGTAGAGCGTGGCCGGGAAACAACATTGTATTCAACCTTATTATTAGAGTCTTCGGGCTAAGAATCACAGTAGATCACACGGTACCCTCGTTTCGTCATTACACGCGTTGGCAATACTACGTCGCACGTATAGTGTCAACAACATTAACACAAGTCTAGCGCGTATGAATATTGTTATCAGACGAACACTTCACCAGACTGATACCCTTTTTTTTTTTTTGGGTAACATGAGGAATCAAACCTGAAAACCCCGGATGGTAGCTAAACGTCTTATCAACTAAACCAAGGAGGCGGATCGTACATAATATATTTAGAACATACGAATTAATTTCTTGTTAGTCAATAGTTCAAATCAACGCGACCATGCACTGGACTTCCGTGCGGAAGGTTGTCGGTTCGAACTGCGCGCTGTGCTACTCTCCTCGAACAACACAGACACTTTTTCCGCTAAGTATTCGATGGCATAAGGATACCTATGACTTCGGTCATATCTATTCTTTAAAAAAAAATAAAACGTTCAAAATTTGTAAAATTAATTATGGGCTTCGATTTATAACAGTTAAATATTATTTAAACAACTATTAAAAAACACTAGAAGACGTTTTTCCTTTGTCAACAGCCATTCCACAACGAATAAAATTGTCGAAACAGAGATACTAAATTTTGAACGAATTACTTGAATACGTAAAGACCAAGTTTATAAAATTCTGAAAGAGTATGCATAACAAGTTGTATGAACGTGGCAGAGGTAAAATATGTGTGCCAGAATAGCATGAAGTCTCTTCTCTCAGCCTACACCAATGGACATGACCTGATGATGGGTATAAGGATAACGAGTATCACATGTGTTGGGAAAAAAGATATATATCTTAACTCTCCGATTAGTGACAGTTTTGGAAATAAAATATATAACTTAAATTAAGATTCAGTAACTATTTAGATTGTTTTCATTAAGGCTGTTAACACTTAAAACGAGTTCTTCATGAGTATTGTATAATTAATTTAATGAATACAGAATTTTATTTAGAATTAAGTGTTTTTATATTATTTATATTTATTTTATACCGTTAGAAGTGTGTGTCGGTACCAGTTCGAACATAATTCAGTCTTGTTTGTGTTCCTCTGATGATGAGGTGAAAACCTTGAAACTGGTAGTGTTATACCGTTGCACAAAGTGGAATAAACAGTGTTTAATTTAACAAATAACAAAAAGTGTTTTTATTTATTGATGCTATCGATTTTCTATTGATAGCACTCAATTTTTTAAGAAAATTAAACTGAAACGCTTTTATAGTAATACATTCGTTTTTATTTCATTAGTAAGAGCTTTTTCAACATACTATGTCCTTCTGTATATTGATTCTATATATTTATTTTTTCAGAATTTATGTACTTTTCAGTGTCAACAAGAAATACAAAATAAAGTTGATTGTACGGAAAATAGTTTCGTGTTTATCGGTTAGATGTCGTCAAACGTCTAAAATTTTACAGATGTTTTCAATTCAGTTGTCAATAATAGTTTTACAATTAACTGAATAAAAAATTAACGAATTTCACCACTTGACATACAAAATGCTTAAATGATGTATGTATTTATATAACGCATTCTTCAGTTTTGCACGAAACCACTCTTAAATTTTCGTTTTGTCAAAAGTTTAAGGGTAAAAAAAAACAAAAATTATCACGACCAAGCGCTAAGCAGATCTTATCAAGACCGCGATTTTCATTAATTCAATCAGTCTCTCTGGCAATCGTAAGATTTTATCTCTTTCCGAAGCTCATTACTCACAGAAACCTACTTCCTGTTCATGTTTTTTTTTACAAAGTCGCCAATTTTCTCATTTGATCGTAATGATAATGCCTTTTTTTTCATCTGAGAAAATAAATATAATACATTTTTTTCAAAGAATTTATAAAAGGAGGTAAGAAATATTTTTTTAAAACATAAATTTCATAAAAAAAGAAATTTATATCTTATACAATTGTTTTTCGTGCATACATTAGACTCGTAAGTTTATTCTTTTTTTCAGACAATTTTAAATTAAAAAATATATTTTCAAAGTAGATATTTTCAGTATAAAATAATTTATTTATTTAATTAGATATACCAATCTGTATAATCTATGAAATTAACGAAAAAGAAAATATAAAACTTATAGACGACCTCCGTGGCCTGGTGGTAAGATACTTGTCTGCCGATCCGGAGGTTACGGGTTCGATCCCCGCTGGAACCCAGATTTTTTTAAATAGGAGTCCAGTCTGGTTAACACTTAGGGCCTATATAAACATAATTCTGGTTGGTTGGAAGATATTGCCACATGGCAATAAACTCGACAGGTTAAAAAACTTATTAAAAAACATTTATTTTAGGATGACTGCAGGAGCGCATTGATTGTTTCGTTATATAAAGGCAACGGTACAAAGATGGAGTATAGTAGTTACAGTGCCATTAGTTTGCAGAGTGGAGTAAGTAAAAGGTACGGAAAAAATCTGATTGAAAGAGTGAGAAGAAAGTGTAGGATGCTTAGGGTACCTTTTTAAGTGGAAGAGGATTCGTGGATCGGATTTTCTCTTTGCGTATGCTTGTGGAAAAATGTATGGCAAATAATAAAATAGTATTTTGTTCGTTTGTGGACTCGGAAAAAGCATATGACCGCGTGATAAGGGACAAACTATCGAAAATATTGACAGAACATGGTGTTGAACGTCATTATACGCTGAAAGAAGAGCATGTGTTAGAGTGAATGGTACCTTGATTGAATGTTTCAAAATTTTGAAAAAGGTGAAACAAGGATGCGTTATGTCACACTGGTTGTTCAATATTTCCATTGATTCATGTTTGAAGGAACTACAGAGGAATATTGCTGGCATAAAAGTGACAAATGGGAACGTATACGGTTTACTGTGTGCAGAAGACATGGTAGTGTTGGCGAAGAGTGAAGATGAATTACAGAGTTTGATAAGTAAATTGTACGAGAGATGGGAAGAGAAAGTTCTGATAATGAATGTGAATAAATCAAAAGTAATGGCGATAAAAAGTGTGAAAGGAACCATAAATGCAACATACGAGTATATGTGTAGGTGAAAAATGAAAGATGGCAGCAAGTTGAGTGATTTTATTATTTGGGTAGTATTTTCTCGGCTGATGAAAGAGTTAAGAGGGATATCGAACGGCTTGTAGCATAAGGAAACAAGGTCAATGTGGTTCTAAAACATATATTCGTATAGTTGAATCGAAGACTATCAAAATGAGCTAAGTTGATAGTCCACAATATTATTTTGGTGACAACGTATGGTAGTGAAACGTGGACGAAGCCAAAACTTAGAGAAGTCGAATAAATCCTGTAGAGATGCATGCATTGAGAAGAATACGTGGAGGGACATTGTTTGACGGAATACGGAATGAAGTTATTAATTAATGAATTATGAACTTAAGGCTGATTAATATGAACTTAAGGCTGATGTGTTTAGAAGGATGAATAAGAGTACGTTGGGATGGTTCGGGTATATAGAATGAATGAAGAAAGACAAAAACAAAACGTATGAGAGAGTAAGTAAAAGGCGTATGAGAGAAATACTAAGATAAGTGTGGTTGGAAGAAGTTAATTATATTTTGAAAGAAGAAGTGCAGAAAGTCAGAGAAATCATAGATTTTGTATGAGAAAGTGTATGAATATGGGAGAAGCTAAAGCTGTGTATCGAGTTAGGAAAGTATGGCACTCTGCCTTCTCTGCCTACGTCGACAGGGAAAAGGCGTGACGCTATATGTATGTCTAATAATTTGATAAAAGAGGGTTGCTATTTTTCATGTTGATATTTTTTATTCTATTCTTCGTTACGCATACGAATCTCTCATACATATATTAAATGTAAATTACACATCATTCGTATCATGAACGATACTTTGTGATAACATATGAAAAAATACGGTTGAGCTTTCAGCGAAACTCTTTATGATTGCGATTTTTTTCTTATTTCCCTTATTCTACAACTCTTCTTGTAGAACGTTAGTCTTGAATAAAATATCGATAATATTATCAGGGCACGCGACCCTGCTATTATAAGCTGAAACTAGTATAAATAATTCCATCTACACAGGGAAACTGAAATATTATTTTCTACGTTTTCTTGTATTAAAATAAAAATCGAAATTTCACAAAGAACTGTGTAATAAGAATCTTTGTTTTTACGTCAATAAAATTAAATAGATTAAACAATATACTGGATTCATTATAAACAAAGCTAATACAAAATTTATTGAATATTTGAGAAAAAACCAAATTTTTAACTCTTTGTGTGTCAATATTTTATAAAAAAATACTCGTATATTATATTTAAACCATCTCGTTTCCTTTTGAATAAACAATATTTTTTTCAACACTAATTTATAATTCATTTCTTTTTTAGAACTATAAAAAATTTAATATACAAAAAATTTACGATTAAGTTATACTCAAGTTATATTTTTCTGGATGTATATACTTGTAATAAATTGTAATAAAAAAATTGAGTCAAACATCAAATAAAATTTCGGAAAAATATTGCGGTCTACGTTCACTTCAACAAAATCAAAAGGAAAATGCTAGAAAGCTCTACACATGATACGAGGAGAAACGTATGAGATCCTTCAACTGATATTGCAGAAGAAAATTCAGGGCAGAACAAGTGCCGGTAGAAAACACATCTCCTGTTTGAAGAACTTAAGGGAGTGGTTTTACAGTAGTACCATATGTTTCTTCAGAGCTGCTGCCTCAAATGTCAAGATTATCATGATGATCGCTCTCGTAACCTCCGATGAAAAGAGGATCTTTAAAAGAGAAGTTATTTATAGAAATTATTTTTAACATTGAAAAATACTATTGAAATAAAGGAAAATGTTGAAAACGTCACAATAACTAGGTTTGTATTGATAAAATATTGTTTCAAAATACCAATTTCAAACAAATTTTGTAGGTGAGAATTAAAATAAAAACTTAATTTTTTTATTAAACATAACTAAGCGTGGTTAAATTTACATAAAATATATATTTTGTTTTAGTATTCCATTAATATTATCATAGTATTTCGTAAACTTTAAGTAAATAGTTGAAATGAAATGACTTTGAACTCTATTCAGTTTCTATTTTTAAGCGTTCATAGATTCTCTTCTTCTGGGTCACAATCCTAGGATTGGTCTGCACCAAGCACTCGATCCCTCCACTCATCTCTGTCACCCGCCAGTCTCTTCATCTCCTGGTAGCTGCCACAGCGCACATCCCGGATCACCCGGTCCATGTAGCTATATCTAGGGCGGCCTCTATGGTTATTGCCCTCAATCATTCCCTCGACGATGGTAAGGAGCAGGCCTGGGTGCCTGATGTTATGGCCTATCCAACTGGATCGTTGTTGGGAAATTCTATTTAGGAGTTGCCTTGTTTCTCCACCCCGCTCAATACCTCGTCGTTTCTGATGGGATCTGACCAATGGACCCTGGCCATGCGCCTGTAGCATCACATCTCAAAGGCAGCTAGACGCCCGAATTCGCTCTGGCTGATGGTCCACGTTTTGCAGCCATACAGCAGCACACTGCAAACAAGAGCTTTCATTAAATTCTTTCTAACATTGATATCAATGTTAGGAGATTCAAATATCTTAAATTTTATAATTTCAAAAAAAAAGTGGAATAAACAGTGTTTGATAAAAATAAATTTCAATGTCTTTAAACCTCCACAACGTTAATGCCTTAACTATAAACAACATATCTTAGATTTCTCGTTAAAAGCAACCCTTGCCTGTTGGACCCTACTTATTCATAGATTACAATAAAAAAAAGTCATGAAATAAATTATTTGAAGCATACACTTTCAAATTATTCATTTTTGACATCTCGTGGAAAATGCATAGCCTATATCTTTAACCCAAAATACATTAGGGTAACAAAATGATCAATAAGCCTAATGCTAACTTTCTTATTATACCAAATATTAAAACAATGAATAAAATCGAATTTAAGTTGTAAATTATAGTATTTTTTGTTAGTCTTTCGTTGTATACAATGAAATACCCATCGTCTTCCAACCAACCAACCAAAAATTGGTTTATGGTTCACAGTTAAATTTAAGTGAGCCAAGTTAAATTTAAGTGAACTAAGTTAAATTTAAGTAAACAAAGTTGAATTTTGGTTCACATTTAAAATTAAAATGTACACCTTATCCCATTTCACTTCATTTTTTTATTTGATTGATTCGAAATATATTTTTGTAGGCTGACCTTTCCATACATCAATTATAACATATTACATAAAAAAATGGTCTTACGTTAGATCAACTGTATTACAAAAAAATGTATTATTAAAACATGATTTATTTTGCCTTTTATGCAAGTTTTATATCCAATAAATATTAAAAATTTTACTACGTACCCGAGTGGAGACATTTTCAATAACTGAACAAATATTCAAGGATGATTCCGGCCAAGAAAACGGTCATGGGTTCGAATCCCGCAAACATAAATATGTTTTCATTATCTTCTTGAAGCAAGTAACGCTTTTTCATGGTGATTTAAAATAAAAGTAAAAAATCTACTCTCATTTAATATTCAATAAAATCTTCCATGATAAATATTCTTAAATAAAACAGTTGATAAATGAATTCGTATTATTTATTCAAATCAAAATGTATTGTCTTTTATGAAAAACATTCCATTATCTTTCAATAATTTGATTTAATGTTTTGTTTCGTGTATTGCAATAATATAATAAAATGAAATCGTTTCTTAGAAATTTATTATTCAATTTCCATATTAATGTGTTATGCTTTATTTTATAGGTTGAGGACTTTGTATAAATCAAGTTACGAGTATTACGTAAGTTATCAACATTTTTTATTATAATATGATATTTTGTAAATAAAAACCGTTTTTATTTATTTAACACTTTCATGGAAATTTATCAGGCGTATTTGTTACTTCAAATTAACTAACTTTTGTTTCATAATTATTATTAGTATCCATGGCCATGTCTTTAACGTAATGTATGAAAACAATATTTGAGAAAAACTTACAAAAAACGAATGACCATATCTCGTGTTATTTTTCTCTTTTACTTTATTCCATATCAGCTCAACATATTTTATCGATCATTTTGGCTATCATCACTTTGTTTACGGCTTCTCTCCTGAGGTGTGTTTTGATTTGCCTAACCGCTCTTGAAGATTCTTTATCAATCAAGCTTTCCACCTTCAAGCTCATGCAAGATAAAGTGCAAGATGTTGTACTTCTCTGGATATCTAAAGCGAAAAAAATGAATAGTGATATTTGAGTAACAAAAAGTAAAATAAATGACAAAACTTAAGAAAAAAATGGCGATTAAGATAGGAATTGCATAAAAGTAAGTGAATAAGTGAAGAGAATGATCTCCATGGTCTAGTTGATAACACCTGTTTTCCAAACCAGGAGTTGCGGATTTGATTCTCGTTAGTACCCAGATTTTTAAACAAGGGTTAGTCTAGTTTTCGCTTAAGTCTTATTTAACACTTTTCTGGTTGACTGGATTTTATTAACATATGTCAATTAACCTATCAAGCTGTATTATATACAACAAAGTGTAAAATAATAATGCAACATAAATATTTTGAGATAAATATTGCTACTTAAGTATCTTTCAACAACACCAAATTTTGTTATCTTCAAAGCAGTGATTCCCATCGTGGGCAGTATTGCCTTATTAGAGTTTCATTTGAAATTTTAGGGGGCATTGAGGTGTACATAATTTTAAAGGGGCATTGAGACTTAGAAAAAGGATTATTTTGAAATACATTTAGTATTTCAGAAATTGAAAAAAAAATGGCCTAACTCCGTAGCTCACTTGTAAACGTCATTTCTTTCAGAAATGAAAAAATGTAATGCATGTCAAATAAAACATATGGAATCCATGATTTCCTATATTGTGTAAATATAGAACAAAAATTAGTTTATGAAAAACTATAAACAGAACCTATACTTTCTGTAAGAATTAAAATACATCTATGGCATTGTGTGTTTTCCCCGATGTCGTTTCTCGCCAACTTCACCGATGTCGTTTCTCGCGTTCATCTTCAAGGCAAAATGTTCGAAATATGACAGCATTCTCTTCCTGCATGTTGTTGATACCCTTTCTTTAACCTGTAGATTCTAGAGGATGGGCATGTTTTTTTGTGTTATAGTCCATAAGATGTGAAGTTTTCACCGCCAACATCATATCTTAAAAGCAATTCACAAATCTATTTCCTTTTTTCACAGCGCAAATGTTTTTACTCCATAGAGAAAATCAAAGTTATCGCCTCATAGAGAAAATCAAAGTTATTGCCAGACAAATTTTGAATTTAAGCAACACAAATCATTTTTTTTATATTTTTTTTTACTTTGAAATTTTACCATACTAATTCGTCATCAAATTTATGCTTCCCAACTTCCATTTTACACGAGTGCCTCTAGTTGGATGATTTAGATTAAATAAAATAAAATATTAAAAAATAATATAAGTGTATTAAATATTCACTATAGATATAAATATTCACTATAGATATAAATTTAAACCTTTTATGAAGATAAAAGGATTATTATTTTACACTTAACATTATTTTCAAAGAAACGAGTATTTCTCTTTTTTTAAGCAACCACTCTCCTAATTATGAATTCATAATAAAAGCACTTAAAATAATTACTTAATTTCATCCAATCTAATTCAATTGACTTATAAAAAGAATTTTTTATCCTTTATTAAGTTAACCTGATAATATTTTCAGCCTTTATTTAATTTTGTGACATTTGATAATGTAAAATATTCTTCTCGTTCCTGAAACATTGGAAATTAAAAAATTTCACTAAAGGTCTTCTTAATTACTTCATTTTCATCAAGTCATAAATTTTGTCTATACATGAAATTAAATAAAAGTTTTACATCGTTTTCTAAAGGACTCTTGTTTTATGTTTTAGGTCAGAGAAAATCCTAGTAGTATATTATAATTTTTCAACAAAATTATTATTCAACCGGGTCACAAACTCATGAATATTCCTTAAATTAAAAAAAAATTAAACAAGAACAACTTTTTATGAAATTTGTTCGTATACTACGAGTATAAAACATAGCTTTAAAATATGTCTTTTTCAAAATTTTATTTATGTAAAAGGTATTTTATATTTTTCTCTCTAGATTTTAATTTAAATTTTGATAATCATATTTCGTAGAAAATATCCAGTGACTTTACTATCACAGACTTGCGCTGCCCTCCTGCTGAATTTTTTTTTAGCATTTTCCAATTCAACACCACCATCTTCATTTTCTATGTTGTCTTTTACTGTTCATGCTATTAGAATTCGAAATTACACCTCTCTTCAGAGACATGGTGTGTTTGTCCTAATTTTCTACCATATTTTTTTCAATCGTTCTTTACTTCTCCTGATCATTGATGACCACGTTAAATTTGTATTTATTTTCATTAATTTAGTATTGTAATGCATCGTTTTTGTTTGTACATCAATAGAGTAAATTCTTCACATTCAATAAAAAAAATGTGATACAGTTATATAGAAGAGATTGACAACTGGCAATGAAATCGTCAAATTGTACTCTCTATAGTAAAATATTAAATCAATAAATATTTATAGGTCATACTTTGTTTTGAATCCTGAGGTAATTTAGTATTAAAATAAAGCTATTGTATATAAAAATTGATGTCTCCCATCAATTAATTTTGATACATGAATAAGTAAATTGTGAATAGGTTTGAGTGGAGAGTCATTGAAAACTAGTATTTAACTGAATTCTGATTGATATAATATTCTCTCGTAGATTAATAAATTATGATAGGTTATGAATTGTTTTGTCTTCTTTGAAATGTGTTCGAAACTTGCAATATAAAAATATTTTCAAAACATTTCTCACGTTAATTACAACTAATATACCTATATACTCGTAATAATAACTTCATACCAGAAGGCATTGAACTGGTTAAATGTTAGGAATAGACGCCAAATTCACATACTGTCTCTATTGTATAATATCCTTAACTGTCCCGCCACCACTCTTATCTCGCCGAAAATTTTCAGCGTCTTTCCAATCATGGATTAGCGCTACGCTCAAACAGAGATTGTCTATTGGACTTTCCAGTTCACTGCTCCTCTATTTTTATGTCATCCTTTTCTGTCCATGCAGTGAGACTCTGGAATCAGTTACGAACCAATATAAGACTCGCTCCGTCCTTGGCATGCTTTAAGAAGCGACTTAAAAAACTCTTAACTTCTAATCAGTAAAATAACGTGTTTCATTCCTGATTTTTATTTTCCTTTCCTATCCACCATCCCTTCCTTTCCTTTTGATTGATGATATCTCACTTTATATGAAAAATAATGTTCGGGTGATTGTCCGTCTTTGTGGGGTTCGTGGGTACATACTCACGTATGTGTTTATGGATTTCGTGGGGATGGATAGTTATTTGAATGGTTTATGCGACCACGTAACTTCTTTATTTTACTTTCTCTGGTTGATTGAAAGTGATTGCCGCCTGGCAATAAGCCCGCCAGATTGTATTTGCAATAAAAGTGTTAAATAATTAAATAAATAATAATAGTATTTTTCACGGTAACCTCAATTATTATATTAGCATTATTTAACTTAATTACAACTATTATATTTATAATTTCTTTTTGATTTCAACTATTATATTAACATCATTCACGGTAATTAAAACTATGATATTATATTGGAATTATTGAAATTGCTTATATAAGTATTATATTATAATTACTCACGGTAATTACAACTATAATATTATATTGACAGTATTCACACTAATTACAAATATTATATAATATTACTTGTTACATTATTAACGGTATCTAAATCACATTTGTCTCGTTAATTGCAACTATTATACTAATATTATTCACGTCAATTAAAAATCTATACATCATATTTTTAATTAAAGCCGAACTGACGTGAAACTTCAACCCTTAACGCTGGGAAATAAACATCAAGGGCTGTAATTTGTGACTAGAAGAATAAAATAAACTAAGGTTAACCAATCGATTTAACAGTGTTACGTGACACTTAATATCTCACATATTTATAAAGAAATAAACCTTGCTTTTTAAAGAAATTATTTAAGGACTCTTACCATAGATTCATTACTCAACTGTTTTGGTAAATGCTTCTTAGAAAAGTTAATGTATAAGCGTAATACACACAAACAATGTGTGTAATTAGTTGACATACATTTCGTAAAGAATTGAAATACTGCTATAATGATTACAATAAGATCTCTGTAGCGAGTAGCTATAGCACCAGATAACTAACAAAAATTCCCAAAGCAAATATTCCATGCAGAGTAAGAACGCTGCCGATAAAAATCCCAAGAACATCAATAAAATATAAATAAATATAGGCTTATTGATAACACATTTAAATACATTCCAAAATCACATATATATTGTATCTCAAGATAAATTGCAGAATAAACGTTGAAAAGAGAAGCTATCAAAAGGTCCGGGCTCATCTCATAACATCCTCCCGGCCGAGATACACCCCACCAATATAGGGCGAGCCCAGCCGCGAGGACACCAGATGTTATTTTAGCCCACACCCTTATCCATCTTTTTAACTTAGCTGGGTTACCGATTCTAATTGTTTTAAATATGATTTTTTCGAATTACACAATTTTTTGTATTTATAAAGATTGTACGAAATATATTTAAAGTGGCACCTACGTAAAGCCCAAAGATACGCGAGAACTCTGTGTTCACTTTTTCTTTTAATATTGAATAAATAAACAAAACCATTGTTAAGGAGTAAAATTTTAAGCTTATCTTAACAACGAATATTTATATTTGAAAGATTATTTTAGAAACATCATTATTATTCTTTATCAAACTATCGTATTTGATAAAATTTTATTATGATTGAAATTTTCCCTTTGATTTGCCTGCATACTTTGTAAAGAATGATTTAAAACAAATACTTCTATTGAATATTTTCTAAATCAAACGTGAATGTGTATTTCTGATATTACCACTTTCTAAAAAAATTGAAAATTTCTATTAAAGTTTAAGGGTTCGTTTTCAATAAACATATATTAAAAATGTTTTACATGGTACCTCCAAAAATTTAGTTCTCTTTTGATAACAAAAGGTTTGAAATTTGTTATTGGATTTATGTTATCACTATTCACTTGGAGAATGTAATTTTATTAGATTTTGGTTAAATGTTATGGAGTTTCTTACAAATTTCCTTTAGTAATAAGTCAAAATATTTTATATTAAAATCTTATACAATAGAATATCATTTTGATTTCTTTGTTTTTAAGAACATTTACATAACGTTATTTCGTTTAAATGTTTTGGTTTTTATTTATAAAATGCAACTCAATGGCTATTAAAAAATGAAGAAGTAATGTTGTCTGAGAGAATGGAAAAACAATAATGAATTATAAGCCTACGGAAATTAAGCGGAAATCAGGCACTACAAACACTGCCTCTCATGTTTATACATTTTCGAAGGTTTTCACGGCTAGTTTTAAACGTTTTTTTTTTCGAAACTTTTGTCGTGTAAGATTACTAAAATGATAGTCGATGATTCAAAGATGGTGCAGTCTTCATCCTCAGAGCGAAATGAAAAATCAAAAGGTATTTTTTTGCCAATTAAATATGGTAATAACTTTATATTATTATGAAAAAGAAATAATCTGTTAATGTAGAGTTGTGTATTCGATTACCTCAGAGGTATAAATGAAAAATGAAGAAATAGCAAATGCTTTTACATAAAATATTTTTCAAAATCGAATTTATCATAGACGTGAACATTTGACAGGAAAAAAAAATAATATTGTGATAAAATATTGATTTGTTTTAAGAACAGTTTAAATTATTTCATGATGAATATATTTTAAGCGATCTAACATAATGACGTTTGTATTCCATATGATGGGTTTGGGAATCTCAATTATACATGATAAAATAAAGGATCAGATCTCAAAAAAGAGCAAAACCAACTAAATTAACTATCTCAAAGGATTGATGTTAGAAGAAAAATCGTTAACTATCGTACAATGTTTGTTTATTTTTTCATTTAAAAGGCTGAAGGCTTTAAATAAAATATATACTCGTAAATCACACAATGCGGATCAAAACAGCAATGAAACCAAACTAATTTACAACATGTACATATTGCTTAAAATATAAATTGTTCAGCACCGGTACAAAGACTAAAATAGGTGGATGACTGCCGCTCGATACTCGGAGATTTCGGCTCAATTTATGCTTTTCCGGTGAAAAGTAGCAGGGTGAAAAGATTCCTCTTTAGTAAGTAGAAGTTGGTCATAAGTAAAATACAGTAGACTGTAGTGAAATGAGAATGTATTTTTGGTGTTTTACGCTCCTTGTGTGCGGCCAATCGCTCATCATAAGCTCTTATTTTGGCCCGTGCATACCGTCATGGCTTGCGAGATATTACGTATTTCGCACGTTTACATGGTCCTGCCGACTTTTGATAGTAGCTCTCGCGAAAGCCACGCATAGGGAACATTTCATTACGATCGGTACACAGCAAGTACATCAAACAAAATATATCTAAAATATCAAATAAACAAGAAAATATACATCAATCATATTTTACGTGACGCATACGTCCGATACATAAATATTAGAATGAATATCAAATTTGGAAAAAAAATCAAAACTTGAACAAAAAATCACTTATGTATAAAAAAGAAGAAACAGATTACTTAAACAAAACTCAACTTCTTTAAAAAAAAAAAAAGCAATGTTCATGACATGAAAAATAAAAGTAAGTATATTAAATACCAAAATTACAGTTTAAAATAAACTAAAAATCATAAACGAAATGCATGAAAAAATCTGAAGTACGAGGCATATCCAGAAAATAAGTGTACTGAATTTTTGTAGGTTACAATTTTTTTTATTTAAACAAAAAAATTACGTGGTTACCGTAGTACATATGTAAGATATTTTTCGACAAAGTCGCCATTCCTCTCAATGCAGGTGGTGAAGTGGGGTATCAACTTTTTGATGCCTTCCTCGAAGTAGTTTCCCGCCAACCCCTCCGTCCACTTCTCCACCTTCTTTTTTACCTCCTCGTCGGTTGAAAACTTTTTTCCACCCATGTGCAGCTTCAGGGAGGTAAAGAGATAGTAATCTGAAGGTGCTAGGTCAGGGGAATGCGCGGGATGGTTCAGGACATCCCATTTAAACGAGGCGAGCAGTTCCTTCGTGGCGTTGACCGTGTGTGGTCTGGCTGTCGTGCAGCAGGCAGACTCCCTTTGTCAGCATGCCTCTCCTCTTGTTCTGAATCGCCTTCCGCAATTTTTTTAGGGTCTCACAGTATCTTGCAGAGTTGATGGTCTCCCCTTGAGGCATATATTCAATTAAAATTATGCCTTGACAGTCCCAAAACACGGATGCCATGATTTTCTTGGCTGAAATTGTGGTTTTGAACTTTTTGGCGGAGGGTGAAGAGGTGTGACGCCACTGTTGAGACTGCCTTTTGGTTTCAGGCGTATAGTGTGCAACCGGAGTTTCATCTCCAGTAACGATGGAGCGGAGAAATTCATCTCCATGGAGTTTGCAGCGCCTCAAAAACTCTTGTATTTTTACAAAATTTCGCACTTGGCGGGAGATTGGTTTGACATTTTTCACGAAACGTGTTGTCGCGTCGACCGGTCTCGTTGTGGAGGGGAAGGGTCACGCTACACGGAAGTGTAGCCAACATGTCGAAAATAAAATCCATCCGGTCGTGAGAGCCTCAGTACACTTACTTTCTGGATACGCCTCGTAATAACTTCGAAAGCACTAAATGCGAATCCAGTAGCAAGATATGACTAAAACATCAACGCTTTAGAATTTAACACATTACAAAATTCGGAGAACTCAGTAGAGGGAAACCTTCTAGAATAGCTGGAAATATCTACTTCTGTTATCTTCCCCCGTCTGTGCAATAGTTTGTGAATATTGGGTTTATTCAATTATGCCTTCAGTAACTCATTGTCAGGTGCCCTATGCAGCATGTCCTTGGAGATATCATTCTCCCATTCCAAGAATAATAATTAAGTTACATATATTTCAGGTTCCTTAGTAAAACAAGTAGAAATATCAGTTTTTCTTATCGTGTGTTTTTTTATATTCCTGAACATTTTAAAGTAAAGTTAGTTTCTTTGTGTTGTCAAATAGCAGTGAGGATTTATGTAAACTCACGGAGCCAAACTGTGCCCATTCTTTGTGCTATGTCATCACGTCCTCAGACTAAGGGGAGAAGCTTATAACATCACACAAGTCGTGACAAAGGGCGAGACTTACTAAGTAAGCTTAAGTCAGAGACGAATTGATCGAAGTTCCAAAGAAAATGTGTGTTTGTTCATTATTTGAATTTTAAGTTTTTTGTCAACGATAATGATAATACATTAAATTATTTAATTTAATAAATTCCTCTTATTGCTGTTATAGACCGATTAGTTTTTCTCATAACGACCTATCTCCATACAAAGACCTTCAATATCTGACTTGCTAAGTGATATTCGTGTGTCACAGTGGAGGTGATCCGTTTCCTGATATTAAATTCTGGTATCATAACTTTTTACAACACTTTCATTGTATTCTGTAAAACTTGGCAAGTTAATTAAATATGGGTAACAATGGGAATTAAACCCCCGTCCCCCGGGTCAGAAAACAGACATCTTGCCAGATAGACTAAGACTTTTGTCATATTATAAACATATGAAACGCTCTTCAATAGAGTTTGCTTTCAAATAAATGCTTTAAAAATCATTATTTTACTATTATAAATGTATTTTTCATAAACCAGATAATATAAATTGTATTCATTTTAATCAATACAATAGGGCAGGTTATTATGACAGAACTGTTGTCGTTGCTAGTCCTGTGGCACTGAATAATCTTCCTCTACCAAAGACGTTAGAGATATGGGTAGGTATGCAGCTTTAGAAAGCACTTGAAAACAATACTTTTTGGGAGATCTTATCAAATATATGATTTAATATGAAAATAAACTATACTAAAAGCCAAATGTGTTTTATCAGATATCGGATGATCTACAAAAGGTTTTTTTGTAGTTCCTTTCCCTTAGTAAGTTTTCTGTGGTTTTCTTTCCAGATATGGTTTTATAAACAAATACAGTTGCGGGAAAGTACATTAACAAAAGTACATTAATAGGCGCAGTTATCTCCCTCCTATCAATATTTATATTTATTTTGTAATATTTTAGTAAGTTCGAATCCCGAGTTAGAGTGCCCTTGAATAGAGCCTGCTCTCTAAACTGTACTATGGGAATTGTTTTTTTCATTATTCTTCTACTTCTTCTTAAACTTTATATAGACTCAAGAGTCTGTTACTGCAGGATTGTCCTCCTGTGATGCTGATCTTCAGCTAACTCTCGATCGTTTCGGGGGTCTTCCTGGTGGACGCCGTCTATCCGGCACCCCATGCAGAGCTATGTATGGAATTCTTGTGGAATTCATTCTATGTACATATTGGTACTGCAGCTTTATCTACCTGAGGCCTTACTTCCCTGCCAAGATATCTGAACTGGATTGCTTGTTCAATTGGCTCGTCACGTAGTGAGATTCTGCACTCTAGTGGATCTTTGGAGAATGTCATACACTCGGTTATTGCTACGGAGATAATCATATTATACTCTGAGCAGGATTCATCAAACTTTGTGAGCATTCTCTGTAAGTCATTTTTATTTTCAGCTATGAGTGTAGCATCGTCAGCATAACAGAGAATTCCCACCGCTTCCTTACCAAGAGTGTACCCCAACTTGAGAGATGTAACCTCTGCAATGATATTATCCATTATGCAGTTAAAGAGAAATGCGCTTAGGCTATCGCCTTGTCTGATTCCAACCGATGTTTTTATGGCTTTAGTATATTTCCCATTTGCTCTGAATTTTGTGTTACTATCGTTGATAGTTGATCTCTCTTATGACATTAATGAGTGATGGAGGTATCATTTTTGTGGATAAAGTGTTTAGAAGGCCCTTCAACCGAATCTTGTCGAAAGTTTTTGTAAGATCAACTAAACAGAGGTAGGCTGGTTTGTTGTATTCTAATGCTTTTTCTTTAATTTGTCTAAGAGTGAATATAGCGTCGGTAGTAGAGCGGTTCTTTCTGGATCCCTGCTGTTCCTCTCTATTTGTAATATGTATTTTAAGTATTTCTTTTATTATCATTTTGATCAATTTAAGAGAAGAGCACAGCAGGGATATTCCTCTGTAGTTTTCAGTATTTGTTTTCTGCCCCTTTTTAAAGATGGGTATTGTTATACTTGTTCTCCAGTCGTTAGGGATAATTGATGTGTCCAATATTTTATTAAACAGTTTAGAAAGCTCTGCTACTAATCGATCGTTGTCATATTATAGCATCTCATTGTGAATTTCGTCTGGTCCTGTTGATTTTCGATTTTTCAGTTCTACTATAGCTGCTTTGATTTCACCATATTCAATAATTTCCGAATCTATAACATTCTGAGGCAATGGGATTTCTTCCGAGGCATTGTATAATTCCTGAAAGTACTTTTCTCACTTTTCTATTGTAATTTTGTTTGTTTGTACATATTCATTGATCGGTTTCTTCTTTTCTCTTAGCATTTTCCATACCTTCTTTTGAGCCCCGTACAGATCAAACTCCATATTTGGTAAATTCCAGTATTCCCTTTTTATCCGTTTTATTTCCGAGTTGACTCTGTTTCTAGTTGTCGCATATGCTTGTCTCTCTTCATGTGTTGGTGATTTTTCATTATTATTATTCATAATATTACGTTTATCACTCTATGATCAATATATGAATATAACCATCGGAGTTTCTACCTATGTGACACCAACTACCATAGAACATATGTAGATGTCTTAATCACCTACGCACCAACGTAGGTTGATCAAAATAGACTTTCATCAAATGGACAAACCACTGTGCATATGTGGCAACAGCCAACGTAAGTCGCGCCTGATTGTTTATCTACTGCACCCCATGAGCTGCTCGGAAGAAGACCTGCAGAAGGAAAGACCCAATGCCATCGCAGTTGCAGCTTTCTGGGTTGATAGGATACATGTACATATATATTATTCTGTCAACACAGTCGGAATGAAATGTACTTATAAAGTTTTATTTCCTGATTTTCATATTAACCATAAATTTTCCTTGTCTTTATTGTATTTCCAGACCCTTACAATGAGTACGATTTTTTTTATTTATCTCAGGTATATTTATTTATTGATTTATTTTTATTTAACACTTTTATTGCAAATACAATCTGGCAGGATTGTTGTCAGGCGGCCATCTCTTCCAACCAACCATATTTATTACTAATTTCAAAGATTTTATCTGAAATTTGAAGTTTGAAAACTTGTTATTAACGCTTAAAACAAGATGAATAAAAGTCATATTAATGCTGTGGAGATGCGTGTTCTAAGAAAAGTTTGTAAAGTGTCAATGTATGAAAGATGGTGGAATAAAGACATTGAAATGAATGCATGGATAAAATATGTGTGGCAAGTAAGATGAAGGAATGAGTTTTAAGATGGTTAGGACACGTGGAGAGAGTGAATTGATAAATAATCGCTAAACGAATATACAAGTCAAAACGTGACTTAAATAAGCAGACCGAGGAAAACATAACCGGATCAAATGAACCAGATTTTGAAAGAAAGTAAAGTGACAAATATGAATAATAGACGATAGTGCATGACGAGATGCATGATTGCAGAGGATGCTAAAGTTGTGTGATTGGATAGATAATTTGGGAGATCTAATATATCTGCGTATCTGCAAGTGACACGCCGTCATGGTTGTATAATTGTATTGTATTACACTTTAGTTGTATACAGTACAACCTGGCGGGCTTATAACGAAGAGGTATTTACCAAGAATATCTTCCAACCAACCAGAAAGGTGTTAAAAAGGCCTCAAGGGAAAACCAAATTGGAACCTTTTTTTTTTAATTTGGGTTCCAACGGGAATCGAACCCGCAACCTCCAAGCTGGGAGACAAGAGTCTTACCAACTAGACCACGGAGGTCGTGATATGTACTCGTATGTATAAACGCATTTAGACATTTTTTTATATCAAACCATGTCCATATTATTTTAAAAACGAAACGTTGAAGGAAATTTAATAAAATTTCCAAATCAAATATATGATACAACACTAGTCATGTAAAGATATTTTCACTTCTTTAATAAGTACGAATATATTTACTTTATTAAGACATTTATTCCGGATTAAGGAGGATTGTGAGATTTGTCAAATTCCGAGTCCAGCCATGTAATAAAACTGTACGACAGGGCCTACTACCTACCCCTTGCGCCAGCACCCGAGTCGAACTTAAACGTTTACGGGGTGCATTAGGAATTCAAGTTTATTATTCTACAGGCTGAAATCCGAGCTGGATTATTATTTGAAGTTTTATTTACGAATTTGTTTGTTTACAATACATAAATTTTATTTATTTTTGTAAAGCTTACGTATAAAGGTTAAACCTAATTAAATGCAAAGCTTGAAAGAATAAGTTACGTACAATAAGAATAAATAACACACGCACCATCACGCCGTTTTTTGGACTGAGTGCCAGACTTTCTTATCGCATCACTCATCTTTCACCTCCTCTATATATTTTCACCTTCTTATACGAGAGAGGCTTTCGATCCAGGTCCTAATCAGAACCAGATAATCATACGCATAAGCCTGGATCATACAATCTGGAAGAAGAGAGGTCTTTAATAGGTCGTCGATAAGAATAATTTAAATCAATAAACCCTATGTAACGCCTTACGTGCAACTGACACTGACTTTACTATCTAAAACACACATCCTCAGTCAACCCTCACCCTACGAATATTGAAGAAGTCCTGAATTAACAGAAAAATGGTCATTGTGAAAAAAAGCAACAATTTAGTAAACTAAACACATAAATATATACCGTTATGCTGTTTCTCACTCGGGATAGGCAGGGAAGAGAGTGCTTCAGAATTTTCTATCGCGACACTCATCTTCTACATATGTAGAAGAGCAACCTTCGCACACAACTCTTACGATTTCTCTAACTTTTTAAATTATCTTCTTTCAAAATGTCAAGCTCTGAAAAAAATATTCAGAGCTTGCTTGTTATCATTTCCGCCTCGAAAATACGCTATTACAAACAAGCCCTGAATATGCAAATACCAACTTTTTCACAATGTCGACATCATAAGCCTTTCTACGAGATACAACACTCCGAAAAACCTTATATAATTAGTAGGAAGTTGTTTAAATAGTTCAGGCATCCATAATTAAAGACATAAAATTAAACTCATTTATAAAAATATGAATTAAAAATACGATAGTGATAAGATAGGAAAGTATGGAGGCTGTTTTCAATTTTCACAATTATTTTAGAAAAGCCACTGTGAGAAAAGCAAAGTGTTAACGCTAAGACAGCAGATTTTAGGTATTATTTTTAATTTCGACATTTATTTTAGAAATACTGATTCCTGTTACAAGAATAAAAATTATTTCTAAAATAAATGTCGAAATTCTTTGACAACATATCGTCACGTTACGTCAGGGAAAAAAATAAATTAAATAAATAAAAATCGTTTGATCCCATTTTCCGTATCTTGCTACACCATTCGATATAAACGAGAGTAGCATAGTTTTCTTTGATATCCAAGCGGCGTCGCACCCCCAGGCTACATTTGTGATGGTACGACAGACGACCCCCTGGGAGGTAGCTGGCGGCCCTAAAAGTGTTTCTACCTCCCCAGAACTCCTTTCACAAAGTCACTTTGTTGTCTTTTGTTACGGCACTTAAACGGATCTTGTTGCTCAGTTGTCCCAATATTTCAATATCAACATTTACTGCAAATTTGTTCCATTGTATTTTTAAGTTTAATGTTGCATTAATTTTGAAGTCGTACAATTTATCTCAAATTCAATTAATTTACTAACCAAATGAATCCAGTTAGATATTTGTTTGAAGTGTTGGGCAACTTCAAGTAAAAGGAATTTGTCTAAGTTATAGAATGAACGAGCAAATTTATGTTAGATTATATATGACGAGATAAATTAATGTAGAGGAGATATGACATTTACTTACTACGAGTATTTTGTGTTAATCGTTATACGTGGTACATCTAGCGGGTCCATTGTTATAGAACAATTTCTACCAGCCAATCAGTTTATTTTGAAAACATTCATATGTCTATTTATCCTGACAGATTTCATAAAAAAATATTTATTGATCATTACTTATATAAAGACCACTAAAGTCTGCAAACGATGAACTATGTGCTAATAGTACTCCAGTAGTTCTCAACCCGAATGCTCGAGTTTTGGAGCCGAAAACTATATTATTTCGCTGCCATCCTCTTTGACATACACGTATCACCAATACGAAGATTTGAGGAATACCATACACAAAAAAGACACCCTTATAACGCCTTGTCGCCATAACTCTTCGAAGTTCGTTCCACAGTCGGGTTGAGTGGCCGCATATGTGTAAAATGAGATATGCAAAGGTGTCACTCATCGCCCGATCGAAGAGAACGTCTATGTCAGGGGTGGCCAACCTTTTGCATACCATGCGCCAAGTTTTTCACAGACGAGTTCAGATGCGCCATACAACTCGAGCACTTTTTTTTACCTTCTTACGTTCACGTTTGGGGTTGTAAAATAGGGATAGGGGTTGGATCTGCTTCGCTTAGGGGAGGAAAATGAATAACTGTATGAATTGAACTGAGAGCAATTTGGTGTTGAAAATATGAAGATGGATTCAGTTATGACACCTATTTTAAAATAATAAGTAGGCGCAAGGATGCAATGCACCACTTGTAATCATCCAAAGTGTCACGTTTGGCGCATGCGCCACGGTTTGGCCACCCCTGGTCTATGTTATCAAAGAACGTTATGTATGTGAGATAGAGAAAATATGGAGATCTGTTCTCTTTAGCTATCCTGCAAGGGACACGGTGCGATGATATATAATATATTATTTAAATTTTGCAATTTTTTTGAGTTCACTGGACCCTGTTTAATGCACTTTTCAAATTCACGACGTAGCTTCATAGCACTTTTTAAGAACTCTTTATATTCTATGCATTTTGCGAATTGCGCGTTTTAGCATGTTGCGATCCATGATCTTTATAAGTTCACTACATAGCATACATTGCACGTTTTGAGATGTCTTTATGTTCTATGTATTTTGCGAACCACACATTTTTTAAGTACACAATATGGTATTCATTGCACGTTTTAAGAGCACTTGACGTTCTTTACATTTTGCGATTCGTGCACTTTTTAAGTTCACGATATTGCATTCATTGTACGTTTAAGAACTCTTTATGTTCTATGAATCTTGCAAACCACGCACTTTTTATGTTCACAACATGGCATTCATTCTACGTTGTCAGAGCACTTGACGATCTATACATTTTGCAATCCGTATACTTTTTAAGTTCTCGATATGGCACTCATTACATTCTTCAAGAGCTATTTATGTTCTATGCATTTTGCTTATTGTGTACTTTTATATTCATGATTTTATTCACTCGTTACACATTTTAGGAGCTTTTTATAATTTATGCATTTTGTGAATTATGATATTTTTAAGAACACTTCCCATTTTAAGTTCACAAATTAATGTTTTGTACACATTTTAGATGCAAATCATTTTTTTTTAAATTCAACTTCATGGTAAGTAAAATATTTCGAGATAATAATTTGGAAAACGTAAAGAAACGAGGCGCAATTCTTTACGTTGTTCTTTATCCCGTGTTTATTGGCGAAGTTAAGCGTTGATAGCATTAAATTTTATTGTTTTTAGTACAAAAACAGCTGCGTGTTCTAACACCAGAAAACAGAAATAAAAACTTTGTTAAAACACACCGTTTTTATTCAGGTCTGATTATGCTCGTACTTGCGTGTACTTCCCTAATCTTTTAATACGGATTTGAAAATAATTCAAGGTTTGTTGATTTTTTATTTTTTTGCAACTATTTATATTCTTCCTGTGCTTATTTTCGATTGGATTCTGACGACATCCGTTGACTTGTTAGTTAAATACTTGACTATTGCCCGGGGATTTCAGTTTAAATTCCCGATGGTGCCAAAAAAGAACTCTGGTAAAATAAATAATGTGGTAACAAAAAAATGAACTCTGGTAAAATAATTCCAAGTGGTAACAATACTCACATGCACTGAATGTGACCGAATGTTGTTGCTTCTTCACATGCAGTAGTTTTTCCAATACGTAAAATGACAAAACGCGTGTTCCATGACTACTCCAGTGTTTCTTAACCCGAAAGTTAGATTATAAGACTCTTAAATATTGAATTGGTAATTAGGATATGTTAAAGGTTACCATAAGAAAGAAAAAGATGAATGTTTCGTTTAAATAATAGCATTATTTATTTTAACATTTTGGTTAATTTTCAGTTAAATTTAAACCGAAATTCCTCGGACTAGTAGTGAGATAATTACACTTCTGAGAATAATATGCGAAAGTTGTAAATTTCATAAAATTTTAAGGTCGCTAATTCGAGTCTCGGAAAATATGTAAATATTTTAGAAAATAAAAGTATTTTTCTCTGTTTAGTTTTAAGACGACCTGGTTTTCTAAATACGGCTATCTTTCACACGAGGTTATCGCATTAAATTGTCAAAGGAATCCTAAAAAAGGAGGTTTAAGAATTCGCCTGATAATTATACTAAAACGCGCTAGATATGTGCGAGTGTTTTGCCTGTTCACGGGTATGTAGTATTTCCAAAATGTACGATAACGAACTGTGAGTTATGTGTCCATTCCAGTGGTTTTCAAACTTAAAATTGGAATATTGGGACTGAAGATAATTTTATCTCTTGGCCACATTATTCAACATGTCCACATTATCAATTCGAGTATGGTGAGGGATACCCATAAACCATCGAACACGTTATCAACTGGTTTATCTGTGCTGATTCAACGGTAGTTGTACGAGCCATAAGTTCAAATATGCTACAACATGGCTTGAGAACTTCAATCTAGGTGAGAGGGTAAAGCGTGGAGTATCCTCGAAACATAACTCGTTTTGGTGTTTCTGATCTGACCGAATCTGTGGATCGAGAATTGGCCTCCACAGTCATTAAAAAATGCAGTCAGGCTCAACCTTACCTTCGATAATAATAATTGATTATTAGTCACTGCATATCAGAAAAATCATTAATATTTACTCAATATAAAGTGGGTGAGATTATATCCAAACTACTTAAAGAAAGATTTAAATCAAAAAAACTATTCCACGTAATTCAATTCCTGTTCGTCATTCGCTGCATAAAGTGATGAGACTTGTCGCTTAACACCAGGTATTACTAAAAATATTGCCCACTTCTTGCCATCGTCTTTCAAGGTGGGCAGGGACAAAAAACATAATTGCTGAGGAATCTTAAGATGCTTGTCTAGCAGTCCATCAGTAGAAGAAGACAAAATAAACTACAGAATTGTAAAACAAAATTCTCGATCAATGAAAATATAAAACTTTGTACATTGATTATAGACTAAATCAATAAAAACGCTTGGCGTTGTCTAAAATAACCTTAATTATGTATTCAGTCAATCAGTTTTTATCAAATGCTTTTAATTTAAATTTGAAGTCATAAATGGGTCGAAATAATTATGACACGTGTAACAAAAGATAAAAAATAGATTTTTTCGAAACAATAATAAAATACAAAGGCTTAAAAAAATAAAGAGAATTGTTTTAGTCGTGTTTCATAGAAAATCCATTACTAAAAAAATGATAAATACACATAATACAGTAATCTCTCCATTTACGCGATCTTCATTTACATAAATTCATTTTAACGGGATTTATTCTTTCTTGAATCTTCGAAAAGACTTATGTTTCACTTTGTGGTGCCATGTTTTATGTAAAAAGAAATAAAATAAATAAATAAAACACTTATTTTATATGTTTGTGTTCACCACTGGTTTATTAGAGTTCACTACCGGTTTCGAAGATCTCCGTCTTCATCGTCAGTCTATCTTCACCTGAAGGGGAATGGTGGTTTTGTGATGAACAAAAAAAAAATGAAAAATGAAAATGATTTATTATATTTAGGACTAGATAAACAGAAAAGAACAATTAAACATCAGACTCTAGATAAATTATTTACGCCATCAACATCGTTTATTGAAAAAAACTACAACTGTAAGAGTGACAACAGTAATAATAGGTAGTTATTTTGAAATATAGGTACAATTAATTGTAAGTTCTCTATTTTTCTTCGTAGAAATAAATCATAAAGCTCTTATCGAACCATGTGTTTCATTAGTTGTCAGTTACCACTTGCATAAACTTATTAAAGAAGAAAATTAATTTAGTAGAAGAAAAGAAAAGTAGAAGATCAAAAGAAGTAAGTCAGAGTATTATGGACCCTTCATCAGATATTGCAGGGAAAAATTAAGGCAGGAGAAGTATGGGAAAAGGACGCATCTTCTGATTGAATAACGAATGAGAGTGGATTAATCGTAGTGTCATATCTGTATTAAGAGCTAATATCTCATGTCTGAATGATCACCAACTTCCAAATAAGAAAGGAGCTTGAAACAAAAAGAAGAATATATAAAAGATTACCCATTTTTTATGTATTTGAAAAATATTTCTTCAAAGAGAAGTAGGAATTTCAGGTCGATTTCTTCATCACCGAATAAATTTATTATTCCAAACCGATCCAATAAAGCTGTAAAGCTGGGTATTATGACAGGGCTTTTGCCATCGCTGGTTCTGTGGCGTGAAATAGCCTGCTTCTATGTGTTGGAGATATGGGTGGCTTGCAGAGTTTTAAGAAGCGCTTGAAAACAACCTTTTATGGGAAGACTTATAATTTTTTTTATTATACACGTACGAGTATGTACACTCCATCTAAAACCAAATATGTTAGTCACACATCGGAAGAACAACAAAGGTTTCTTTGTAGTTCGTCTTCCCTTGGGAAACTTTCTGCGGTTTCTTTACCGAATATGTTTTTCCTAACACATGGTGATGCGGGGAATTACCTAAATAATGGCCAGCGGCAGCGGCCTTTCTTATGTTTACGCTCAACTTAAATATATTTATTTAACAATATTTTTAATCAGTGAATAAAAGTAAGTTCCAATCCCGAGTTAGAGCGCCTTTTGAGAATTATTATTTTACATAACACTCAATTGATCAATTTGCACAATTTTAATTTACGCATTGTTTTTCCTGAAACCAATTTCCCGCATTAATGGAGGGATAACTCTACTATTATTAATCCATTTCGAAGTATGTTTGTTTCTAAAAATAAAATAATCACTAATTATTAACTCAATAATGAAACATTTTTTCAATATTTTATATTCATAGTTGTATACTGAACACGTTTTTATATTCATAGTTGTATACTGAACACGTTTTTATACGAAATCATTATACGCCCCGTTTAACACTTTGGATTAAAAATAATATGAAATTTTCGATGTATTGGATGATGTATATCACTATTGATGATCACCGGGACATAGTTGGTAAGGTTGCTTGTCTTCCACTCGCAGGCTTCGGGTTCAGTTACCGATAATATAAAAAAAAGGTATCAGTCTGATTCAAGAGGTCATCTGGTAACAATATTTATAATTGTTCTTGCTCGAAGGGAGCGAGTGTTATTGCATATCTACGTGCGAAAGTATTTAAAATAAGTACGATGGCGATCTGCAAGTTGAGTGCCTAATCCAGTGTTTCATAACACGAAATTGAAGACAATGTTGTCTCGCAGTCACGCTCTTAAAATTCTCTGAATCACCAATTCGTATAAGTTGAAGGGTACCACACGAATGAACGAATTTTGATCTTTAATATTTATGGAGTTTCATTTCTTATATAAAGACCACTAATGTTGGCGAAAAATGAGTTATGTGCCTACCCCTTAACCCGAAGGTTCAATTGTTGGGGTCGAAAACAATATTCATTCTCAGCTACCCTCTTTAACATATCCGTATTTACCGTAACAAATATTTTGAGGGATACCATATAAAAACAAGGTACCCTTATAACGCTTTCTCGACATTAAAACGGTAACTACACAAGTAGTGATTCCCCAAATATGCTTTAGGGATCTGCCCTCAGAATGAGTTGTGCTGCAATTTCATAAGGAGTTTACAGTATTAGCCGTCGATTAGCAGTAAATTGGGCAAATGTACCATTTCACTGAACTGATTTTCCAAATATATCATCTCACTAAACTGATTTTCCAAATATACTATCTCACTAAACTGATTTTCCAAATATACCATCTCACTAAACTGATTTTCCACGAAATGCCTCCAGCGACCACCAAAGAAGTCGCAATTCTATTATCTTTTGCATTATTGTTTTTCCAACTATTCAAGTCCCTTGTTTTGAAATTAAAGCTTTTTTATTAACCTACGAATATGTATAAACTTATCCTATTACCTGCAAATATATACCGATAACCTCCGTAGTATTATTAAATTAATCCTATTACCTACAAACGTATGTAAACTCGTCCTTTTTATCTACAAATTCGCGTACATTCTGTCAACCTCCGTGATATTATTAAATTCGTCCTATTACCTATAGATCTATATAGATAACCACCGTGGTATTATACAAGTTATCATATTACCTACAAACATATGTAATCTCGTCCTATTATCTACATTTTTTTTTTAATACTAATAACCACCGTAGTGTTATGAAACTCATAATATTACCTACAAATATATGATATACTGTCAACCTTCGAGGTCTAGTTAGTAAGACACGTTTCTCCCATCCCGGGGAGTGCGGGTTCGATTCCCGTTGGAACCATTTTTTTAAAAGATTTCTGTTTGCATTTCACTCAAGAGTTCTTTAACATCATTCTGGTTGGCCATATAAGTCCATCAGGTTGTTCTGTATACAACAAAAGTGTGATACAAGGCACAGGAAAAACTGATAAAATTTCAATATTTTTTCCAATTAGGACAAGATAAATGTTTTGTTTTGGCAAGAATGTACCGCGCCTTTATATATTCTGCGGTATCGTAAATATTTTACCTAATCAACCTTTCGTGAGTAGGTTCACTCGAAGTCAAATCCGTTAAAAAAAATTCGACGGTACTTGAGTCCTTTTGGAAATATCAACTGTAATGGAAGAATGATTTAATTGCATATTTAAGAAAGGAAACGAGATACTCGCTAAAAAGAATTAGACTTGGACGTTTTAATATTCTCTTCAAAACTTTCCAATTTTTTAACGAATGAGAATTAATATAATCTTTTTTTTTTATTTTAACACATTTAATTTTCCTCTATTACAAGCTTCTATTTTTTACGCCAAGTACTGGAAATGAAACTTAATAATGTAAATACTCTCATATGAAATATTAATTCCACCTACAGCATTTGGTCATCCTGTTATTAGTGCTGGGTACATGGTTACAGTGCTGAATTTATTAATATTACTTACTAATTGGCGCTTCGAGTCATCTGTATGCTACGTAATAAGCAAAAAAGTTCACTTTTAACGAAGTATTAATATTAATGTGGAAGACCGATATATATGCTTTAATAATATAAATACGTTCTCACATTTGAACTGCTTTTAATTGAATATTTTAGTTTTTTTTAATATTTTTCCCCATGCTAAAGGAAATTTGTGAAGTTTTACCTGTTTGTATCCTATTTGTTTTTCAATGATTTCTCTTTTGTGTTTGTATTTCTTCTTATGTTCAACTTGTTTGAAGATTAAATATTGAAGTCTTGAGACATTGAGTATCGTGGGACACTGTTAATAATTTATACTTGGAGTATCGGTCCGATTTAAGGACACCTTACCTTATCGGATATTGTGAAACGGACTTGGATATTTGTTTGGATATTAGGGTAATGGTAAAACAACTGTATAAGAAAGGAAATTATAGGATTGTGTACATATATTAATGTTTTAAAATACATATATGTTACAAATTAATAAACTTGAGTGTTGTGGGGATGATTTTTGACATTTATTGTACTCGGGGTATGTTCATTTTGATTTTTTGTTTATTTGAATTTAAACTAATCTTTCGTACTGATATAAAAAGTATGGAACAGTACAAGATATACCCCTATGGACGGCTCCGTATTATGTTGGTAATATGTGGTTTGGTACGGTTATATGCACCTGTTTCTTTCTGATTTTTTCATTGGAATTGTTTCAATTGTTTTTTTAATTATTGTATGGATTGTGTCATGTGTTGAGCACTCACTATTGGCTCTTTTATTTTTATTTTTTTATAAGGTACATTGTACCGTTTATTTAAACAAATAAATATATAAGAAAATGTATTTATAAACCTCAATTATCATCAATATTTTGTATATAGTTATATTTACAATGCATAAACCAAATTTAAAAATAAATATTATTTAGGATGTTTTTTAAATATTGTGTATGATATTATGAAAAAAGGAAATGTAAAAAGACAGAAAAATCGTAGAAGGTGTATGGATGTAGATAAGGTGAAATGTGTATTTTTTTTACGAAAAGTCTCGCGCCCTTTCCTCTCTGCGTACCCCGATAGGGAAACTATGTAATGGTATGTATGTATGAACATATTTTGAAAAGGATTTTTTACTGAGGACATTAAGATATTTTTGGTTTCAACGTTTTTCTGATGGACGTGGCAGACAATGTTTTCATTTTGTATATTTTATATACTCGTATATTGAAGATTTTTTTAAATTCAAGATGGCATTTAAAACATGACACGGCTAAGTTAATCAAATTATGAAAGAGTGAAAAGTATTTACAATAAAAGAGTACGCATAATGAGGTTTATGGACAAGACCTGTTTGAGATCTGTTCGTTTTGTCAACCCCAAAATGGCCATGGCTTGATGGTGTCGATGACGAACAATAATATATCTATATATCTATATATTCATATTGACAAAGTTTACCACCATAAATTTGAAAATTTTAATATGTTTATATAATCAGAATATATCAGACAAGTATTAAAAAAAATATTTCGTACATGAAATTTGAGAAATCATTTGAAAAAGGTTTTTATTTCACGCACAATCAAATCTTAGAAATACAAGAATGAAATGATTTCTTCCAGATTTTTTACAAAAATTGACGAATTTTGTATCAATTTATTATATTTTATATAAAGATTCCTTTTTTACGGTTCGTTTTTCTATTTTCAACCATCAAAAGCTGAAAAATAGTGGTCTTGAAATTCGTTGGCCTCCTAATTAGTGACTTAAGGAAAAAACCTTTCTTACATTTGTAAGAATGAAACGTAAATTCTGATTTTATCAAGTTATCATTTCCTTTTGATGGGTTTCGTGGAATCTTTTGAATGTTAAAAAGTCTATTCCAGACTTCTTCAATGAAATGCAATAATCGAAATTGGGTTTTGCACTCGACGTCTTTACCGACATTTTATTGGATTAACTCTCCTTTCCTCCTCGGTCATTTCCTGTCGTTCCTAAGGCTTTTCTATCGCCTACCAATATAGACTTTATTTCTCAATTAAATTATAAGTAAATAAAATTTATAATAGTTCAGCAATGTAAAAATAAGTATTAATTATACTTTTGCACGAATATAAATGTTTATTATACAAGTGCAGGAATATAAATGTTTATTATACTAGTGCTAAAATATAATATAAATATATATTACACTAGAACATGAATATGAATGTGTGTAACGTAAGTGTACGAATAGAAATATTTATTAAACTAGTGTAGGAATATAAATGTTTCTTAAGGAATATAAATGTTCAATATACTAGTGCAGCAATATAAAAGTTTATAATACAAGTGCATTAATATAAATGGTTATTATACTAAAAATAATTCATACATAAATGCTGGAATAAAAATGTTTTATATATTTGTGCAAGAATGTAAAAGTTTATTATACTAGTGATTGATTATAAACGTTTATTAAACTAGTGCAGGAATAATATTTATTTCACTAGTGCTGGAATATTAGGAGTGATTACACAAGTATAGGAACATAAATGTTTATTACACAAGCGCTGGAATATAAACATTTATTATACTAGTGCAGCAATATAAATGTTTCTTATACTAGTGCTAGAATATAAATGTTTATTTTACAAAAATATTAATATAAATATAATTATTATATTTTCTCTCAAAAATAACATTCAACAGAAAATTCGTTCGTTTTCGTCGAGGCTATAGTCTTGGAATTTTGAAAAGTCCATTTTTCTCGATTTCTATCCAATTTTTTCGCCTTTGCCGAATCAAGTTTTAATATTTTCTCTTAAAATCACTCAATCTACTTCCTCCAACTCCTAAAACTTATACAACCCATCACGTCATGCCCCTTTTAGGCTAGGCAGATAGGACATATCACTACGCCTTTCTTCAAACACGTTCTTTGATTTTTCATACTTTTTACCTTTTACTATGTTAATATTTATTAAGCTATCTACCTTGTTCTCTATTAATTTCAGACAAATATATTTGTTTTTTAAGTCTTTCGAAAATCAGTCTCTAAATGTGATTAAATTATTTCAAGACCATTTTCTTAATTATACTTAAAACATCCGTCACTAATGAAGAGTGACCTTTTATCAGATCATTCCTTACTCAAATATTCATTGTTACCCCAGATGTTATTTGCACAAAAAAATCTTGGATACTGTAAAAAATGTATATTTCGTATTATATATCATATTACAATCTGGCGGGTTTGTTACTATATGACAATAATCTCTTCCAAACAAGCAAAAATATGTTGAAGAGGTCTTAAATGAAAATTTGTCGAATAACTAACTTTGTTTGTGGCCTAGTCGGTAAGACTGTATTTGGTAATATTATGGTAGTAGTTGGTAAACACGTATGGTTCTCGACCCCTTCACTACTCTAATGTCCCTCTAAAAAGAGAAGCAACACGGAGTTGGCAGACATGGGTATCCTTGGTCGGAGAGCTCGCTTGTAACGCCAAGCGACACCCATGACATATCTAAGTGACATGCTGCGACATGTAGAGAGTACGTGAGGCGCATTTTTAATCTAGTGCCACGCAAGGAGTGCGTAACCAGTTAGAATTAAACTAAAAATTGGGTTAAAATGTTGTAAATGCGTTAGTTATTTATCTCAGTGAAAAATAAATACTTAAAACAATATCAAATATAATGCAAGCTGTCCTTGACATTCGATTTTCGTACAATTCGCTATTTTATATTTACTAGTGGCGTATATATTTACCCAAAACGCGTCTTGTACGGGGAAGTGGTGGGCAAGCGAAAAATTGGTGGGCAGAGGAAGCGCTATAAGGACAGTCTGCGAGAGTCGCTTACTTTGTGCGGGGCGCCTGAGGACTGGGAGCTGGTGGGTCAGGACCGTGAGGGGTGGAGAGTCATATGTTCTCGGGCTGATGGCGTCTCAGCGGCTAGACGTGTGAGAAGCAGTCAGCGCGCTGCGAACATGCGTCAGCATGGCCAGGCGGCTCAGCAGGGTCAACATGTATGTGACATTTGCGGGAGGGAGTGCGCATCCAGGATCGGGCTGTTTTCTCACAGAAGATCACACGGTCGACTTGAAAACGGTTCAAGATTGACGTTGGAGTGGCGATGGGATCCTCGACTGCGAGACCCGTCAACGACGACGATTTACTAGTGGCTATTTCATAATTACCAAAGTAACGCACTGAATTTCCGTGCGGAAAATTGCCAGTGCAAACCCCGCACTATACCACTCCTATCGAATAACACTGGCATTTTTTTCCGCCTAGTATTTGAGGTATAAGCTAACCTCAGATCATATATATTCTTTAAAAAGGAGGGGGGGACGTGCTGGTGTGCTCCAACCATCCCACTTCGGTATACCGTTGGACTCAGTACAAGTACCGTTAGACTCAGTACAACGGTGTGGCCGGTGAGTTTTTAGGCGTGCAAGGGCTCACTCACTTAAAAAAACTGCACGGCACCGCTTCACTTTTCAACTGAGTTGACACAATACGCCTCATAAACATGTTTTGTGCATTCAGAAAAATTATACTTATGTTTCTATGGTAAAATTAATATCTTTAAACACACATTTCTGTTTTATACGAGTATTGCTCTCCTTTGAACACATTTTAAGAGCAAATTATGTATGAAAGTCGAGGATTGTATATGTAATGAAAGAAAAAAGGTTCTTGTTTTACTACAAAAACAGAGTTTTCTAAAAAAAAGTGAATTACAACAGAAATTAATTGTGATTTTAATGTGTAGAATGGTTCTATAATGTATATAATGGTTAAATATTTTTATTATGAATTAAGGAAGTCTTTGTAGAACCTCAAGGATTGGCATTTCTGTTTCTAGAATAAAAAAACCAATAATTTTTTTTATTTTGGATACCTTTAATCGGTGGACATAAATTAACGATCCATTATTACAAGTTCAGGAATAATTTACGTTGTGACATCAAATATTTATAAATGATAAATAAATATAAATTTATTGAGAGCAACATGGTATGTATATACACATATGATACACGTATATAAATACATTTATCGTCGAATTGTATACTGTATATTTCAAGATAATGAAGAAAAAAACACATTTAAAGAAAAACTATTAAAAGATCTGAGCAAATCTTTTAACATCCCCTTCAGTCGAGATACACCCCCACCAATGAAGGTCGATTGCGACCGCAAAGACATCAGAAGTTGTTCAGCCAGCTCCCTTGTATTTCAAACACAGTTGATTTTATTGAAGTTATAAATATGCATCAAATATTATTTCTGATAAAATAAGATGTATCATATCAATATCCTCTATTAAGCTGTCTTTTAAATAAGATGTATCATATCGATATCCTCTATTAAGCTGTGTTTTAAATAAGATGTGTCATATCGATATCCTCTATTAAGCTGTATTTTAAATAAGATGTATCATATCAATATCCTCTATTAAGCTGTCTTTTAAATAAGATGTATCATATCAATATCCTCTATTAAGCTGTCTTTTAAATAAGATGTATCATATCAATATCCTCTATTAAGCTGTCTTTTAAATAAGACGTATCATATCAATATCCTCTATTAAGCTGTCTTTTAAATAAGATGTATCATATAAATATCCTCCATTAAGCTGTCTTTTAAATAAGATATATCATATCAATATCCTCTATTAAGCTGTCTTTTAAATAAGATGTATCATATCAATATCCTCTATTAAGCTGTCTTTTAAATAAGATGTATCATATCAATATTCTCTATTAAGCTGTCTTTTAAAAATCTTAAAACACAACACCTTTAGTTGATATTTGGATACTATAAAAGTTATAATGCTTTTAATTGATATTTTTATTCTAGGAAATTCTTTTTTGATTGATTAATACTTTATATAATAGTTTTTATTTAAAAGTAATTCTCATTAATACTTAAAAGTAATATAATACCATAAAAATGTTCACAACTTCTGCTTTGCAAGTCAGAATTATGACATATTGCAATTAATGGCGATGCATGTGGTACGTAACTTGTTTAAATATTATGCGGGTGTTTTTCATCACCAAAATTAAATTACATTTCACAACTCTTTATATATAAGTTTAAATGTTTCTCAAGAAATTTTCATATGATTTTTTATATAAAAATCCTTCAAGTATGTTTTACCACGTCTACGTTTCAATCAAAGTTGGTACTAAAATACTGTTGTGGACAATGTGTGTCGAGTTAAAAAAGTCTGCCTACCCCGACAGGGGAATGGCGTGATGGTATGTATGTACGTATAAAGATTTGTGTATATAGAGCTGTTTATTGACCGATAGGAAATCACTCGAAATGTGTTTCTGTTATCAAGTGAAATCTCTCCAAGTATCTGAATGGGTTTCTGTCATCAAGTGAAATCTCTCCAAGTATATGAATGTGTTTCTGTTATCAAGTGAAATCTCTTCAAGTATCTGAATAAAGAAACGCTCTGAAAACTTCATTCTATAAGCTTTCCTTCATAATTGTAAACATGTATTTTTTTAGTATTACACTTATGTTATATAGAATTAAACCTGGCAGGCTAATTGCCATATGGCAATCTTGTAATAACCAGAAAAATATAAGTAAGTATTATATGAAAAACCTTACTGGGTATTTATTTTTTTCCATGAGAAATTGAACCCAAGACCCGTGAGCTGGAAAGTAATATTCTATCAACTAGGCTTTGGAATTATTTCTCATGAGGAATGTAATACAACGAAATGACGCAGAACAAAAATATGAACAATTTCGTTAAATAAAATAAAAAAACTGCAGATTTTTAACTATTTTTTAAACAACATAAAATAATGATTTCTTCAGAATGTATAATATATATATTCTGGTATTGCGTTACGCTTCTTTTGTATACAGTTCAAATAGGTGGACCTATTGATTGCTTTAAAGAAATTGCCGTGTCGTTAATTCCTTCAACCTACCAAAATATTTAAAAAAAGGTTTTATGTAAAAATTCAAACTGGTAAATTTTTTCAGTCACGATTAGAAAGTGTTTGACAGTTCGTTTTTTTTAATTTATTTTAATCTTCCAGAATTGTTTGATAATTTTTAACTACTTAAATATTTATCTATGTTTATCCTACAGCAGCTGGGCTTATGTTATATAGGCTCGCACTATATTGGAATGTATTTAAACATGCACATACTATACCTGTATTTATTATTATCCAGTATTTTAGTTAATTGTTAATTAATTTATCAATAAGTATTAAGTTAGTTAATTTATCAATAAATCTGTATTGATTATTATCCAGTATTTTAGTTAATTGTTAGTTAATTTATCAATAAGTATTTAGTTAATAAATTTATCAATAAACCTGTATTTATTATTATCCAGTAGTTTAGTTAGTTGTTAATTAATTTATCAATAAGTATTTAGTTAGTTTATTTATCAATAAACCTGTATTTATTATTATCCAGTATTTTAGTTAATTGTTAATTAATTTATCATTAAGTATTTAGTTAATTACTTTATCAATAAACCTGTTTTTATTATTATCCAGTATTTTACAATAGTTAATTGATCGTTTGAGTTGAGAATTAAAATTTCAAATAAATGAACGGAAGTTTTTAATGGTCAGTCCAATAATACCATCGAAGCGGCAGGAAAAATTAAAATTCCAACGACTTCCGAAGGAGAAGTGCTGTAAATAAAATACTATGAATATGAACTACCAATATACAATGTGAACTGAGAAGTTATAATTATGATTGTTTCATCATCAATTCATAAAGATATCAATCACTCTAGACGTTCTCTATAAAAAGGGTAGAAATACATTTTTAGATACTCTAAAATTTCCAATAACGGAAGTCGAATAACCTAAAAATAATTGATGGCTAGAACAAACCTACTTTAAACTTTTGTATTAAACTTATTGTGTTATACTTTCATTGTATTTATTACGACCTGACTGGTTTATTGCCATGTGGCGATATCTTCCATCCAACCAGAAAGATATCAAAAATACCTTAAGTGAAAACCAGACTGGAATCGTTGTTAAAAAGTCAAAGATTCCAGCGAAAATCGAACTCGTTTGTGTCAACGAAAACTTTTTATAAGCCACACTCTCTGCAAAACTCATCTAAAAAAACGACTTATGTGGCCTACTTAGTATTCTTTTTAAAAATAAATTTTCCAGATCAGTTTTAATTTGAAAACTTTTTCTAGTTAGAAAAAATGTCATGTGACAATAAGCCCGTCATGTAAAATATACAACAAATTTTGTAGCAATTCGCATCTACATTGAACTTGAAACTGCAATTCCTAGGTTGGGAGATATACATTTTATCATATAGGCAATGGAGGATATGCATGTTAATTTACGAATCATAACTTGACGTAATATATCTTTGTTTTGTGTCCACACCTTCACTCCATATATAAGAGTAAAAAGTTATAGTAGTGAATTATACGTATTCTCAATTTTGCAAGAATTCACATCTACAGTGAATTTAAAAAGTCACGTAATAGAGACGTTTGAAAAATGTATTTACTAAGGTAAAACACTGAACTAAAAAGAATAAATGTTCGTTTATCTGTATTCTCTGGCAAGAAATGTATTCATCAGGCATAACGATACTCAGGAAGGAACTTTTTACTAAAAAACCTTTCGAAAGAAATTTTTGAGTTTTTATCTTAGACATGACACCTCGACATGAATATAAATATCTGCTACATTCATCAAATAACTTATTGTTATTTTATGTCAAAACCTATTCAAATTTTTACTTTTTCCTAGTTTGGGTGTTAAATAATACATGACTTCCGCAGGATTGGTTAAACGCCTGTATTCAAACCTTGGGTTAATGGTTCGATACCTTTTGGAACACAAATGATCAACAATTTTTTTTATAAAAAAGAATACCTGTCTTATATTATTCATGGACTTTCAATATATTCCTTATTGGTTGGAAGAGATTGCCACACAGTATTAAGCCCTCCAAGTTGTTTTTTTTATATACTTAAAGTGAAAAACAGAATCGAAACTAACGTTGTTAAAAAGGTATGATAGGAAAAGTAAATTCAATATATGTGGAAGAATTTATTTTTTTTCGTAATTTTTTCTCAAATGATGGACAAGCTATGAGACATACTAGTGATAGGAAATAAAGTAACTATAGCACAAAAACTGAACGCTATTAAAATCTGCTAAGTTGATGGTCCTCAGCAGTATTTTAGCACCAAATTCTGGGAGTAGTGTCGACATAGAAAAATACCAAAAAAACGAATAAATGCTGTAGAAATGTGTGCACTTAGAATAATACACGGGATGGCAATGTATGATAGAATACAGAATTAAGTGATAAGGGATGAATGTGAACTTAAGGCTTCAATATACCAAAAATTTAAATCGTTACTCCGAACTGATCAGTGATTAATTCGATCATATTGTTTTATTGTATTACACTTTGGTTGAATAAAGTACACCCTTGAGGCAATCTCTTTCAATCTCTTTCAATCAACCAGAAAGGCAATCTCTTTCAATCAACCAGAAAGATGTTACAGAGACTGTAAGTGAAAACAAGATTTGATTTTTTTTAAACATCTGGGTTTCAGCGGTAATCAAACCTGAATTTCTATGTTGGAAGACAAGCGTCTTACCAATTTAACCACGGAGGTTATCAATATTGATTGTTTTTCAAATATACAAGGACCAATTATATATTAAGTGGAGACTATGACCAACCAAAAGTGACAAGGATGTCCTCTTACAAGAAGGATCGGTGACATAAAGGTCAGTTAAAGGAAAATATATCACGTCGGGAGGAAATGATATGAACATGAGAATCCTATTTTTTTTTCTTTATTGCAAAAACCACCTGGCTAGCTTATTGCCAGATAGAAAAATCTTCCAACCAACCAGACAAAAGTAAATCAAGCAAGGTACATGCCCGCAAAAACATTCAAATGACCACCCATCCCCATGAAATTTATGAATACATACGTGAGCATAAGCCCATAAACCCCACAAAGACGAACAATCACCCGAACATTCCTTTTCATATAAAGTGAGATATCGTCAAAGGAAAAAGAATGGATGGTGGAGAGGAAAGGAAAATCAGGAATGAAAGACGTTATATTACTAACTAGAAATTAAGAGTTTTTCAGTCGCTTCTTAAAGCATGCCAAAGACAGAGCGAGTCAACCATAGGTTTGTAACTAGTTCCAGAGTCTCACAGTAAACGACGATGTAAAAAAAAGAAGACCGGTGAACTGGGAAAGCCAATAAACAATCTCTGTTTGAGCGTAGCGCAAGTCCATGATTGAAAAGAAGCTGAAATTTTTCGGCAAATAAAGAGGGGGCGGCAGGGTAGTCTAGGATATTATACAATAGAGATAGTATAAGAATTTGGCGTCTATTTCTCAGGTTCAACTAGTTCAGCGCCTCCTGGTATGAAGTTATGTATACATGATAGTACTTTCTTAGGTTAAAAATAATTTTTTTACTAACAGTTTGAAAACGCTGTAATTTGTTCAGCTGTTCCTCTGTAATATCCAAATAACAGATATCCTTCTTCTTCTCCCTGGCTCCATCCCAACTCACTGTCTGCGAAGACTGTTGGTGTCAGCTCTCCTCGTCCTCAGGTTATATGCTCTTCTGTCCCGGACTACGTCCCCCAGGCCGTGCCTCTGCATCAGGTTATCTTTTTGTACCACCCACGAATTCTTTGGTCTTCCTCTGGTTTTTATTCGAGGAAGATCCATGGAGATTGCCTGGTTCACAATGTGATCGGGTGCTCTGCGTCCAACGTACCCACACCATCTCAATTGCCTCTCCTCAATCTTACTGTTGATGTCTGTAACACTTTGGCTTCCACGAATGCGTGAACTTTTCATTTTGTCTCTTAGGGACACACCAGCTGACCATCTTAGCATGCGCATTTCAGCAGTTTCTAGTTGCCTGGAGTAAGAGTTATACATCGTCCAGCATTCGGAGCCATAGCCATAAGACATCCGTCTAGTCCAAAATCAGAAAGAGCAGAGATGCCTTAATCTTGCAGTGAAATGATAAACGAGTATAATAAGGTGATGCTTTTGATAAATGTAAATCATTTTTCAAAACATCCTTTATATAGCACAGTTCACACAAGAATGAAAAAAAATGAAGTGAGGGCTTGAGAATAATTGAGTATTCCATGTAGCGAGGCGGACGTGATGTGAATACGGTTATAAATCAACACTTTAATATGGCCGACATCATTTTCAATTCAAAGGGAAAACAAATAGTACTCATTAAGCCATTTTTATTCAATTCATAAATGCGAATTAATATTAATTCACCGAACAAACGAGTGTTATACGGAAGAGCCCAATTAATAACTTACCCCAAAAGTAACTAATAAAATTATATTAAAACGAAATTCAGTACATACATACCATCACGCTATTTCTCTGTCGAGATAAGTAGAAAGGACAGAGCGCTAGACTTCCAAACTAGACATACATCCTTCGACTCTTCTACACCCGTACACCTTATCATACAATGCCTACGATTTCGCTGATTTCTACGTTTCGTTCTTTCAAATTATTATTCACTTTATCCAACCACACTTTTCTTATAATCCTCAATCACGCCTTCTGCTCATATGCACAGTGCATTTGTTTAATTTGTATTTCTTCATTCATTTTTTCTACATGTCCAAACCATTACAGACACTATTTTGTTTATATTATTAGTTATACATCTAAAATAAAATTTCGATTGATTGGAATGGTGAAATAAATAGTACGTGGTTAGAACAAACCAACAATTTTAGTAATAAAAATAACCGTAAAAACTTCGACAAAATGGTCTGAATTCTTTATGAATATTTTTATTTTTACTTTGTTTTCTTGCAATGCACTGTCGATTTCGACCATTAGAAGAGTAGAAATTTTTAAAGCGTTTCTATACAACACACAAAATGTTACAAAGTACAAGCAAAAGAAGCACGCACATACCACTGCATAGACATGTTTACAGCAGGCCAAGGTCCAGGGCTATATATAACGCACTAAAAAACTCTCAAAAAATCATATACGAGTACATACAAAAATCCGTTAAACCAAAAATTCACTTGCATAATTCATCCACTCAATATATTATATATGGAGAAACAATAATCTCACAACAATATGAATCAAAACTCAAGTCCAGAGTTAAATATCAATAAATTATTTGGAAACGAATGAAAGGATAAAACTCAAGATGTTATGAAAGTTAAAAAAAGGAAAAAATAAAACTCAAGATTAACAGTTATACACATTAAAATATAAATCTCTAAATAGAGAATCAAAAACAACTAAAAGCAAATCCATACACCAATCTTCAATCATGCTCAAAGCATAATAAAAAACAGAAACAATGTATTACCATAAATACTAAGACGATATTCAAACATCCATGGTGCTTCAGTCTTCCTGATAAAGAATTATTCCGACAAGTTTCATATTAACCATTCAGTTTGAATATTCGTACCCTGAACAAACGAACCCATCCCACTTTATCACATGCACAATTTTTATCGCATCTGAACATTGTCAATCATATCTCGTTGTTGATGCTGGGCCTCGTAGTCGAGGATTCCAATGTCAAAAAGCGAAGCTGTGCTGTGAAGTTTCTTTATATTTTTATCTCTCTCCTTAAATTGAACCGTTGCATACCAGCAAACTCACCGGGCACACCGCTGCACTGGATCCAATGGCATACTAAAGTGAGACGATTGGAATTTTTTCCTTCTTTATGAAAGAATATATATGACTGAAGTCATATATAGTATATCTCCGAATACTAGGAGGAATAAATACCTGCGTTTACCAGCGACCTTTCGCACGAAAGTCTAATGCGTTACCACACGACTATGCACCTCTTATCTTATCTATATCATGTCCAAGCCACAACTCATTACACCTTCAAAATCTGCACCAGTCATGGATTCACATATCTATAAAAGACCTCTAAATGCTCCATACTTATTACCCTACCTGTGTCGAAGACCTTCGTCATCCGAGTATAATATTTATAATATTTAATATAGTATTTACCCCTTTTGAAATATAAATTCAAAACTTGTTTTAAAGGCAAAAAATTGTTATTGACTGAAACACTATAAGTCTTTCGAAGATAACACGCGTATAATTTACTTGTAAGGCAGACACACTGGAAATTAAATATGATCTTAAAGAGAATATGAAATATGTAGAGTATATAATACAATATGATAAATACTTGTATGAATATAGTAGCTGAGTAGTTATTAGTTAACAGTTATTCTGGTAACAATTTTTGCTCGACCTACACGTGTACAAGTGTTGTTGCCTGTCCACGTGAGGTAATATTTTTAACACGTACGATGGCAAACTATGATTAACTGATTTACTCCAGTCGATTTTAACTCGAAGGCTACTGGGACAAAGACAATTCAGATTTTTGAGGTTACCTACCATACGAATGAAGTCATTAAATTAAAGCAAAAATTCAATGAGTTTATGACATTTTTCAATTTCAGTTTATACTGTTTCAATTTATATATTTTATCAAAGGTTTAGACTTTAGTGGGCTTCACATTAGAATATTAAATAATAAATCATTTTATTATTTCACTAATCACATTAATCCCCGCTACACGTGTTTTTACCTTCTATCTCAAAGCTTTCTTCAAGCGGATCATTCTGTCTGAAAATATTAGGTAGAAACACGTGTAGCGGGGATAAATGTAATTGATAGAATAATTTATTTTAAATCTATATATTTTTAAATTTCATAAATATTGCAGTTTAAAATCGGTTCATCTTAAATGTAAATTTTTGTACAAGAAACTGTTTACAAAATAAATTCTTGCGTTTATTTCCAAATTGCGAAATTCCAGACTCATCTCATGTTAACGAGTTTTGCACATTTCAGAAGTTAACTTTAAACCACAGTATTTATATTTTCACGTATCACTTAAAGCAAGTACCAATTTTCAGCATGATCTACACCCCACAGTTAAGATTCTTCGATTCAAGAATATCGATTAGTTTAAGGTTTTATAGTCCATCACATATTTCAAATGCATAAATTACTGCGAGTTAATTCCAATTTAATATATTTTTTCCATCCAACCATAAATTTCATAAAGGCATGATTTTTAAGCTTTTGATCCTCATGATAAATTGAACCTCAAATTCTCGGCAAAAATTTACTGATTTCCCAATAGTCCACGGGTTTTGTTGTGGTTTATGGCGCGTAAACATGTCTCTAAATGTTGATATTTCACAAAAAAGAATCAGCTTACAAGTAGGCTAATGCTATGCTAAGCTCTATCCAGCGATGATCGTATCCTAAATACCGCCTTTTCAAAAGCTTTCTCAAGGATGTTCTTGAAACTGTCTGAAAAATAATGTTTCGCTTTTAAAGATTTATGACCAGAAATTCAAATTGAACAGCTTTATATTACACAGTTTTACAAACTTTGAGATACGTAATTCTGAGTATAAGAAATTCGATAAATTTTATCTGGAATTTTCCAAAGAATCTTCCGATTTCAGTTTTTACGATTATTATAGGTACTCTGTTATTTTATACTCATATTATGCATATTTTGTTTTGTTTAACCTGGCGAGCTTATTGCCATGTCGCAATATCTTCCAACCAACCATAAAGGTGTTTTGATGGGCCTTAAGTGAAAACCAGATTGGAATCCCATTTTTTTAATCTGGGTTCCAGCGGGTTTTATAAGTAAGAACTCTTTTTCCACTTTCGTTGCATAAGTAAAACCTTACTGGTTTGTTACCATGTGACAATCCTTCTCAACCAGCAGGAAAAATGTTAAATAGACCTTAGATTAAATCGACGCTTTTACAAATAAACGAAACGCTTTTAAAAATATTGGGTACCAACGGGAATCGAACCCAAAATTTACGGCCTGTGAGACAAGCGTCTTATCAACTTAGTCACGAAAGTTGACATTCTGATTAATTTTACCTTTTTTTTTTTCCTTGCATAAATTAAAAAATTAAGATCTCTTGAGAAAATATTTTATTTAGGCCAAATTAATATATTTTTTTACAATCATTCATGGTTCTTATCGATTTCTATTAAAATCGGGTAACGTTTATAATAAAGGCTGGATACATGTATCATGAATCCTTGTTAAGAAATATTCTTGGTGTGTGGTTATTATGAAGGAATACTAAAAGTTGGATTGGTGCCAGAAATGTAAAGTTCTTTTATGCGCAAAATCAAGAAAAATCACATTATTGACCTCTGGATAGAAACATATGTTCAGACATCATAGCACCAGTGTTTTTATAATACTATAGAATCAATCATTCAAATAACGAATTAAAAAGCGGTTTATTTCCCTTCAGTGACAAAGCCTGTTTCCTGGTTTTCCCATTATTATTCTTCTAAGTATCCCCTTGCATTTTCTAGCCACAGACGATAATGTAAAATTTTTATACTTATATCGTCTTTTTTTTTTATCTCATTCACCTGTCATTTATAATTTTATATTTGTTGTATGAAGCTCTAATGTGAATCTTTCACAGCACATTAGGAATAAAAGTGTCAAACAATTTTCTGGTGAGTTTGAAGAAATTGATTGCTTACAAACATACTAAATTTCATATTGCAATGTGAAGTATTCCAATAAACAATATAAATAAACTACCTTATAATAAATAAAATAAAAACCGCTTTTGATATGATACTAAGCGCTAAATAATTTATAATAAGTTTTATTTTTAATTCAAGTTTCTTAAGTCAAGTTTATTCTTTAAGAATATTCTTGATTACAAAGGCTGTGTTTAAGAAAGTATAAGATAAAATTTAATTTTAAAATTTTCATAAACTTGCTTCACGGTGATAAGTGATGATAAAACTAGGCTTAATATTTTCTTAAGGCTTCTTTATCATCTTGGCGAGGAAGTTTACACTAGACGCGCTTTGGGGAGGAAAGGGGTGAGGATTATTAGCCTTATTAATTGTAAAGGAAACTTAACAACTAATTAAAAACCTTTCTTATATTATATAAACCCAAGATTCATCCAAGTAATAAAACTTAAGAAAAATCGTTAATAATAGATTTACACAGATGCCACTTCATTTTGAAATATATCACAGAGCGGGCGCTCAAATTGAAAGGAATATAGAACTATATTATGTTATAATTGGAAAACTTGCATTGTTGTTTTTTATGATTTTGTAAAAGGAGCATTGCACATATAGAACTGCATAATCATTAATGTTCATTAAATATCGAAATAACAAACATTACATCTATCTTTAGTGATACGAGTATGGCGTGTTATTCCTATATTTTCCGCAAATCCTTTGTTTATCCACTAATTATGATATTTTCTTCTTGTTTTTGAAACTAAATCTATTTTTTGTTCTTGGTTTATAATTTTATCATATATAAAAGTTGACACTGAAAATTTGTATGAGTAATTTTTGATTGAATAAATAAATACAGATTTATTGATAGCAGCATAGTATATACTCGTACATATTTTATATAAATACATTCCAAAACCGCGCATACGAGTGTATCTCAATATACACAGCAGAAAAAACATTTAAAAGAGTAGTTACCAAAAGGTCTGGGATCATCTCATAACATTACCCCGGCCGAGATATACCCCACCAATATGGGGCGAGCCTAGCCACGAGGAGATCAAAAGTTTTTTTTTCAGCTCACACCCTATAGAACAGGACCCTTCAGGATGGAAAAAAATATCCATAAATTTTATTTCACTCCTCCGTTTCGGCTTTTACCATAAGACCCATTTATAGGCTGATCACTACTTGTCTTCGCAATACAAATGCGCGCATAGCTAACATATTATTATTTGCATTTTTATGAAAATGTTTCTGTGATGGGTACATATGTGTATCCATAGCTAACATATTATAATTTGCATTTTATGAAAATGTTTCTGTGATGGGTGCATGTGTATACCCATAGTTAACATATTATTATTTGCATTTTACTGAAAATGTTTCTGTGATGGGTACATATAGTATGTATATCCATAGCTCACATATTATTATTTGCATTTTTATGAAAATGTTTCTTTGGTGGGTACATATAGTATGTATATCCATATCGAACATATTATTATTTTGAAAAATAAAAATATCCGGTTGAAGAGTGCTTAATGAATATTTCTCGGAAGGCTTCTGGCAATTTCTTCTAACCATGAGACCAGAAAAATGTTTATATAGCCTTTATGTGAAACCATACTGGGATATTTTTTTTATGTTACAATACGAAATAGGTAGAGAGCATTGAGCGCTAGACTTTTTTTCTACATCCATACACTAACAATTTCTATGAATTTAATTTTCCTTCTATCAAAATAAAATTTACTTGATCCAACTATATTTGCTTTTGTCTTCCTCTTCCACGCATGCCACTCACATTTGCCCTGTATATTTCTTATGTAAGTCTTTCTGCATTGAATCGTTCCACATGTACAAACCAATTCAAAGCGATCTTTTTTCTTACTTAAACTTCTTAGTATATCAGCCATAAGTTGACAGTTATCTCTTATCGCCACATTTCGTATTCTTCCATATAAGGTCACCCCTCATAGTATTGTTAGTGCGCGCATTTGTACAGCATTTTTTCGGCTCATTTTAGTATTTTCCACGTCCGCATTCCATTGTCATATATATAAGCTGGTACCAAAATGATGTTGCAAACTTAACAGATCTTAATAAATTTTGATAGTATTCGATTCAACTGTGAATGTTTAAGTACCCTTTTAACTTTATTTCCTATTACCATATTATTTTCAATATACCTCGTAATTCTTCCATCACATGAGAAAATACTACCACGTTAACAAAATTTATTTCTTCTTGTTGGTAAGACGCCTGTCTTCCAATCCGGAGGCTGTGAGCTCGACTCTCATTAAAACCAAGAATTTATAAAATTATTCCAGTCTGGTTTTCAAGTAAACCTTCTTTAAAATCTTTCTGATTGTTGGAGATTTTCATTAACTTAGTAATAATAGCCCGCCAGGTTGTATTGTACATAAAGAAAATGTAACATTATACAATATTCCTTAAGGTATTTTAAAATAATATTCCTCAATCTGCTTCAAGCCTCACTCTTCAAAATGTCAAGTGGTCATCAGAGTTTTAAAAGATTAATTAATCCAAACTTGGTCAAAAGTTTCTTTATTCTTGAAATTTTGTTTTTATATTTGATGAGAAAAATATTGAAAGGACCCGAATCATTGCTGCAGAAATTTATATTTGGCGAGAATGTATACGTATAGTACAGGATAAATGTGAGCTTTTCATTAATTACTTTGTACTGTAGCCTTATAAGGTTTGAAAAAGGGAGCTGAATGAACTTTATCTTCGGCGCCATCATTAACAGTGGCAGGTGTATTACCAATGGAATAAGCACAAAACTTGTAGTTCATCATCGCCCATGTTGCAAATCCTATCCCGCACGCGAAGCAACAATACTCGCCTATTGTTAGCGCATATGAGTTTTGTTACCACATGAAATTTTTTGCAAGACTGATTTTTTTTGGTATACCATTCGGAAACGAAACCGAAATCTTAGTCTCGCTCTCCTGTAACTTGTTTTATATGGACACTACATTACACCTAAAGCCGAATGAGTTACTATTACATATTGGAAGATTTAAAAAAGTTTATTTGTAGTTCGTCTTTTCTTTGTTTTTTGTTTTCTTACTAAATGTGTTATTTTTGACATACGCAGATTTGCAAATGTATCTAATATAATGACCGCAACCACCATATTTATGATTATAAGATGACTAGATGAAATATTAATATGCAAAGATAGGGTTTCTTGGATGAAAGAATCATTGAGTGTGTTTGTAAGGATATACAGGACTCACAACATATGTAACTTGTCCGAACATCGAGACTTCACCCTCTGAGCATGGCCCAATTCATACTATTGTCCGGACACTGAAATTAATGTCCGAACATCAAGACTTCGCCCTCTGAGCATGGCTCAATTCATACTATTGTCCGGACACCGAAATTAAGGTCCGAACATCGAGACTTCACCCTCTGAGCATGGCCCAATTCATACTATTGTCCGGACACCGAAATTAATGTCCGAACATCGAGACTTCACCCTCTGAGCATGGCCCAATTCATACTATTGTCCGGACACCGAAATTAATGTCCGAACATCGAGACTTCACCCTCTGAACATGGCCCAATTCATACTATTGTCCGGACACTGAAATTAATGTCCGAACATCGAGACTTCACCCTCTGAGAATAGCCCAATTCATACTATTGTCCGGACACGGAAATTAATAAATATTGAATGATCAAGTAATATATTCTCAGTTTTAACATTCCGGGACAGGGTCTTAATAAAAAAGATAATTATACAAAAACGCAATTTCACAATTTTCAAATACAGTAATTACTTTTAATTACACCATATTTTGAATTTGTATGCAAAGCTCGATCATTCAAGCTATTAAAACTTTAAGTCGTTTTATATTTTCAGACAAACTTCTGAATATTATGTCTAACTTAAAATTTGTAATTTAAACGTTTATTAAATACGTGCAACTATCGGAAATAAAATGAATAGAAAAAAATTACGCATTTCATTAATTCGTACAGCAATCTTCTACTTATATGAATTAATAATTAAAACATATTGGAGAGCGTAGCCAGGAGACTACATTGTCTTATACTCAAATATCTACGTAATTTTGTTTCATAAAATCGACCCCTTTAATGATATGGACAACGATTATTCATATTTTGAAGAAATTTCCTTTGCCAACTTTAAACTGTTTTCAAAGGATAAAAAATGTAGGTTAATTTTTGTTGTTAACATCTACAATTTAATGGAAATATAAGAAAAATTTTCCAGTAATTATTGTATGAAAACATTGAATCCTGAAAGGCTTTCCTTCTAACGTCAAATGTAAATGTAGGAAATACAAATTAAATTTAAGCAGTATAGCATCAAGTCACTGTGCTAACAAAAACTTGGAATATTTCGTGAATGAAACTTTTTTATGCGTCATTTTCAGGATTTTATTGTGAACTTTATGATTTAATTTTTCACCCTTAAGATTTTTTCTTTTTATTCGACTCTCTTTGTAGATTTATTAGCTTTACTATAAAGCTCAGAAAAGTCAGACTTGATGCGGAAGAAACTTAAAGTTGACTCATTGTTTTGAATTTTTTTTAATTGACTTAATACGAGGTATGGTAAAAAAAGATATTTTTTTTTTAAATTCCACACTTGAGTGACTATGGCGAGGTTAGTAGATAAATTTAAGAATTAAATTTTACTAGTAATATATAAACAAACAGTTACACGCGCTAATTTCGATTACTCAATTCCATAAAAATAATTACTTAATAATAAAATAACATTAATAAAAAAAAATCAAAAATCCTCCTATAGTTCCAGCAGAAAACAATAATATGGGATATAAATATAATTATCTTCACACTATTTTCCTGTTGGGATCAAAGAAATCAGATCTCCACTTTATTCTATCCTGGCATACATCGTTAGCTTCTGCCACGCCCATACCCCTTATCATGTGTATTATGCAATTATTTAAGCTTTTCACTCTTTCCTCTTTCATAATTTGATTCGTCTGAACATGTCACACTTCTCTGGATATTTTCTTACCTTCAATAGTAGTATAAATTATGTTTATAAATAGTCATTCTTTCTACGTGGTCGGGCCATTTCAATTATCCTGTTTTTATCTTACATTTTTTTATAATCTCCATTCTTTCCTTATGTTTTCATTCCCTACTCTGTCATACATTGTTCTCACGCATTCTGCGCAACGTTGTCATTCCTACCATATTCATCTTACTTTCGACACTTTTGTAATTGGAAGAAAATGCCATACTTAAAAAAGTGAAAGAAAGTAAATATTAAATTTAAAACAGATTTATTTTTGACAAAGATTACATCTATAATTTTCAATACATTTTTCCGTTATATACAGTATCACTTGTACACATATGTTTAATGGTAAGTAATATGAACTATAAACTAATTGCTTTTATTGTAAACATATCAATGTTTAAAAAAAAAGCTAAAATGAAGAGAGTGTTAATAATTAAAACTGACGTTGGCGACCTAGAGTTTAACGGTTTTTATATTGGTTTAACTATTTTGAAATTTTATGCGAAAGAGCTGGCGCCTTAAGCCACTTTATAAGAAAACAAAAAAAAATTGCGCTGTGAGTCATTTCCTTTTACCCGTGATGTCGGACCATAAGTCACTCCTATTCTTTTCACATTCATGTGTGTCGCCACCGGAGAAGGAGTCCCTTTGGGCAGTTCCTCCTTCGTCACTATGTGACGTCGCGCTCGTAAAAAAATAAAGAAGATTTCGATCTTCTAGTGTAGATCGCGCTGGATGGGGACTTATTTTGTCCCCCATAACAGCGTGGGTGGAGGTGGAATAGAACATCAAACAACTTGACTCTTAGATCATACTACTTGACCACCTACGTGACCTAGTTGATTAGATTTTTATCTTTCAGCCTGGTGGTTTGCTGGTTCGACTCCCCTTGGTATCCAGGTTCATTTAATAAAGGGTTGGAGTCTAATTTCTATTTAAGATTTTTTTCATTCTCTTTGGATTTGAGAGTTTGCTACTTAGTAATTATTCCACTAGGTTGTACTATATACAACGAAAGTATAATATAAAAATAATACATAATTTGTTTTTGTATAACTCATGTAAAATTTATCATTCATTCTTAAAATACTATTAAACCACATAAAAAAAAGCTTTATATAAATCTGGAAAAAATAAGCAATCGCAGACTGAACTTGACGATCGTCATCGGAGCTTTAGATCTGCTCTGTCGAGTATGTGTGTTTGATGAAATGTAACAGCGTGCACACAATAAACCATCACACAAACATCTTCCATCCACACCTTAGCTAATGATCATACTTGATCAGGAGGGATTTCCTATCAACAATTAATATTGACAATAAAGCAAAAAGTGATAACGTAAACTCGTATTTTAAACATCCAAATTCATGAGGTAAAATCATACTAATCATCTGGTAGTAGACCCCATATATTCCATCGGACGGTTTTGAATTCGATACCCAATTTCGACTAAAAATAACTCATGGTTACGGTTTGATACACAAGTTTTTTTACGTGTATCTGATTTGTTGAAAGAAATTGTCCAGAAGTAACAAGACCTCAAGGTTTTAACTATATACTCGAGTAAGAATGTGTAATGCTAGAACTAAAAAAGCTTTCTGAATTTTTAATCCATTCTAATGAAATGTTTTCTATCTTACACTAAGAAGCGTTAAATCTTAATGTTTGATGTAAGAGCTTTGTACTTTATCTTACAATTTTTTATCATACCATTGAGTTATAATTTAGTAATAAAATGGCACTTACGCTATACTCGTATATTTACAGTGCAATCTGCTAGCTTATTTCCGTACCAGGATAATAATAAAAAGGACAATTTATATTATGTTGCATGAATCAGACTCTCCTTAAGGGCGTTCTAGCTCGGGATTCAAAACCCACTATTATTGATAAATTAAAAATATAACAGAATAAATATATACGGTTTAGTGTTTGGAAAAGAATGTGGTAGATGTGGTTATTAGATTAGGAATTTATTTACATCTTCATATATTTAGATAAACATATTTGGTAAAATAATCGCAGAAAACTTACAAAGGATAGACGAACCCCAAAGAAATGTTTGGAGATCTCCCACATGTGTTAGTAACACATTTGGCTTTAGGTGGAGTGTAGTTTACGTGTGCGGTAGTGTTCATATATACCTAATTATACATTTTTATTTGGAAAATATCATATTTAGTGAAAGAAACTAAATATTAAATGTAAAACAGTTTGATTTTTGACAAAGATTACATCTATAATTTTCAATATATTTTTCCCGTAATATACTGTTTCACTTGTATTTACATATACATATGTTTAATAAAGCGAAAAATTGTTTAAAATTGAAATTGCGACTAAATGCAATATTCAAATTAAAACAGATACGAAGTTCCTCCCGACTTTTCTATTTTGATAATTTTCAGTATATTATTAAGTATCTGAGAGCTCTAATTGCTTTACTGAATGTAAGCGCCTAAACATACAAAATTTGGGAAGACTTCCCAAATTTATTATCTTTAGATGCTTCCTAAAGCTTCACACGCCACCCATGTTTCTAACACTTAGAGGTAGAACATTCCACGCCACAGAACCAGTAACGGCAAAGCCCTTTCATATGACAATTTTGTTCTACCAATGTAAAACAACATAAAAAAAAGATTGCGTGTTAAATCATAAAACGTTAATTTACATTTTAAAGCGTTATTGTTTATAAAAAACCCAATAGACGTTTTTTTTTAATAAAATAGTATAATTTTTAATTTATCATTATTTTATTAAAATACATTTAAGCAATGACCGTTAATATTAAAAAAAAATCTACTTTAGTTTATCGCATTAATTAATTCAATACGTTCAGTTTCTTCTTTATTAAAAGCTCGCCATCTTTGAGATAATATTTATTTCGCAACTCAATCACAATGTCCAAGCCACCGACGATCAGTTTTTGTGCAGCGGAATAGAGAAGGGAGAGGAATCTGGGGAGGATAGAGGGAATTAAGCTGTGTTCTTCCGCATAAAAAAGGGGTATTGGAACGTTAAAGGCAGTGAGTCAAAGCTATTAAGGGAATACAAACAAATGAAGATTTTTTGTATTCCAATATTTAAAAATATGTTTCTTTATTATTTCACTAATTAAATTAATCCCCGCGACACGTGATTCTATCTCATTTATCTACAACTGTCTTCACGTTGAATGACACCAGTTAGACCTACTTTTCTTACAAACTGGGAATATTTCCCTTGAAGAGATCCCCGATATGGTAAGTAGAAACAAATTATTGAAATAACATTGCCTTGTAGTATTTTTAAATGTTATATTATTATAATTAGTTCCAGAAAGTTAAAGTAAAAAATGTTGGTCCTTTTTTTTTCTTGCTTGGTCAAATAAATATAAATAAAAAAAATCAAGATTTTTTATAATTAATTCTTTATATGAAATAGTAACAGCCCTTATATCCTAAAAAAAAAAACTACGGCAACAAGAGGGTGGGCAACTTCGGAGCAGAAAATAACTTTATATAAATCTGGAAAAAATTTGGAACTTTAGGTCTGCTCTGTCAAGTCTGTGTGTTTGATAAAATGCAACAGCATGCACACAATTAACCATCACACAAACATCTTCCATCCACAGGTTAGCTTATGAACATACTTGATCAAGAGGGATTTCCTATCCACAATTAATATTGACAATAAACCAAAAAGTGATAAACGTAAACTTGTATCTTAAACATCCGGATTCATGAGGTAAAATCATATCAATCATCTGGTGGTAGACCCCATATCTACCACCGGACGGTTTCGAATTCGATACCCAATTTCGATTAAAAATAACGTAAATCATTGTTACGTTTTGATATACAAGCTTTTTTTTACGTGTATTTGATTTGTTGAAAGAAATTGTCTGGAAGTAATAAGCCCTCAAGGTTTTAACTATGTATATATATATAAGAATGTGTAATATTAGAACTAAAAATGGGTGTGTTTTTTGTTTAGTAAATAGCATGTATTTCAAATTTTTACTACCAAAACATGAAAAAAACACCAATACAGCCACTTTAATGAATATAAAATGGGCATGGAGTACTTCGTCACTATAATATGTTAAACCATGTATTAGTTATATAATTAAGTTCACTAGTTAAAATTCAGACAAAAAATTGCTTTCAAAGGCGCCACATTAATTTTTAAAATTTCTAAAACATGTATAAAATGAAGTTGTTTTTGATGAATGTACATACTAATGACTTTGAGCACGACAAACGAATCGAAGGTCCAGATAAAAAAATAATGAATACTGAATGTTGAATGTTGTGAAGTCGATTGAATGAAATTTTTAAAGAGGTTAAGTTGAAATGTTTGTGAAATCGAAGGAGCCATATGAAAATAGGATATGGATATTAAGAAAAAAATCTCATTTTAATAGCCAAAAAAAAAACTCGCCGATTATGAGACGTCCTTCATGATCTCGTTTGTAAGCAGCATGTATGTAGGGTTGCGACTTCGATTTTCTTTGGAACCCTGATTTTATTGAAAAAGGATGGGATCAGATTTTCACCTCAGGTCTCTTTAACATCTTTCTGGTTGGTTTGAAGAAATTTCTATATACCAATATGCCGAGATAGTATACAATATACAAAATGAGTCGAGAAAAGTTGATACCATATGAATAATTAATTTGATACCAAATGAATAATTAAAAAAAAAAAAAAAAATATTCTTCTGAATGAAATGAAGCCTACATTAACACCCCTATATTTTTCATTTATTCTTTTTTTTTGCTACCAATAGACTAAATGAGTATTATTATTATTACTTTATATATTATACATACAAACCATCAAGCAATTTATCTGTTGGCGTAGATAGATAGGCCAGAGCGCCAGACTTTCCTATCTCGACACCATATTTCACCTCTTCCACATCCATACGTCTACAATTTATCTTACTTTTAACGTTTTCTTCTTTCAAAATATCGTACTCTTTATCTAACCAAACTTTCCTTGGTCTTCATCATTCCCCAAGTTGACATTCATTTCTGATCACTTCATTCCATATTCTGTCATACGTAATCATTCCATGTATTCTTCTTTGTGCACAACTTTAAAAATATAAACAAGATATGTTTGTCCTCTTCTGATGATGAGGGGAAAACCTTGAAACCAGCTAGGTTACGTTATAAAAAGTAGAATAAACAGTTTTTGGCTAAAACAAATTGCAATGTCTCTTAGCCTCCACAGTTTTCTCATAATATTCCTTAACCATAAACAAAATATAAAAAAATATTCCCTTTTTGTTTTGTTTTTTTAAAAGCATTATATCAAGGAAACAGAATAATCATAATATTCACTACATTACTATTATTATTATTCCTATGATTGTTAATATTATTATAAAATGATTGATTCAAAAGTTTCATCTACAAAAAAACTCATTTAATGCAAAAACTACGAATGGGTTACCCAAGAGATCGAATTGAACTGAAACGTTTTTCTTGTCCCCCAATGTTTCTCCTCCATCCAAGAGTAAGTGTATGTGAACCTAGCCAGGACGATAGCATCGCAGGACATAAATCTACCCAAGTGTCCGCGAGGGCTTTGCGGCAAGGACAATTTGCTCCGACCAAATTGCCTGTCATTTGTATTTATCATTTATCAAACGCGATTTGTTCCAACTCGATAAGGAGAATGGGGCACAGAAGAAAAGACTCGTGGTTAATTTATCCTTACATTTCAAAATTTCCATTTTCATTGCAAACTTTCAGGAATGCTTAATATTATTTAGATTCAAGACTAATTCTTAAGTGGAGTGGATTTATATATATGCAAAAAGGACCCAATCTATATAACACATTTTTTAAATATCATTTAACTAACATATAGATAGATACATTATGTATGTACAAAAATATCAAACCAGTCAATTTGGTTATCATGATTAAATTTCGTATAATTTTTATTCCATAAAAGCCCATTGAAAACGGCTGGATTATCTTACATTTTAAATGTAGATAGAATATTTTTCGCATTCATCTGTCCTGTTGTGTGCCTTACGAATGAGTGTCGTGACTTACATTATAGCCATTGACGACTAAGCTCCATCCATCCATGCACTCCGCAGTTCGAAGAGCATTTGTTGAAGGTAGTCCTGTTGCGCCTCTCACTTCAAAGTCAGTCCGAAGCATTAGGGTTCTTCCTCCTTCGCATTTCCTTCCATACATCCAGTGACTACAAGTTTCTTCAAACTATATCATTGGGAATAAATAATGTGTCCAAAGAATTGGAGGTGTTGTCGTTGGCATATTGTTTAGTCAGTGATTCTCAGTTCTTTAACAAAAGAGACATTAGTTCACCTCGTCATACATTGAATTCGTATCATTCTTATCCATCACAACATTTCAAATGGATCCATTCCACGTCTGTCATTTGATCTCAGAATCCACGCCTAAAATAAATATTGCGAAGACAAGAGACTTAACTAGAAGTATTTTCGTCGTGATGGTTTTTTTACATATCAATATCTATTATAATTTATTATAGCTTGCTACGATTATCTTGTTAAACCTAAAATACAATACAACTTTCTTGTTTTCTCACTATATTGGTTATACGAGTGCTGCAGTCGTATTGCACTTTCATTGCATTGCTTTAAAATTAAACTACTTAAAATCATCACATCTCTCATCAATGAAAAAATGTGTTTTTCTTAGCTCCCAGTTTTTTTTTTTAATAGAAAAGAAATATTTAAGATTTTTTTTAATTCATTGTGTCTCTTTTACTGTTTATCTTTTTGCACTTGTATATAACCTCTGAATCAGCATTCTCCAAGACTTAATAACTCTTGCTTTGTTCATTTTGAACACATCGATTGAATTATTCTGCACTGCAGTGCAAAATGAATAATAAAAATGGGCAACGGAAAACCACTGCACTACTCTCCAAGACAACCTCCATTAACTACGCCAAGGGATCTCAACTTGTAATCCGCAGAATCCTAGGGTTCCGCTTTAAAATCATTTGATTGTATCTTAACCTTTCCCTTCCTGTGCTAAAAAAATCCGCCCATTCCGGTGATGTGTATTCAATACACATCAATACATATGTAAAAATGAGCGATTTAAAATCGAAAAAATAAGAATATTCATAGCCAATCGCTTAAATTAATTAAATTTGAAATCAAATGTGATAATAATTGAAATTTAATTGCTGAAAACATGAAAAAAGACATCGGACGACGTTCACAAAACGGACGGAGCGACCACCTTGAACAAAAGCTGCCTGGCTACTTAAAAGAGAGAAGGGATTCTATTTTTTGCGTTTCCATATACCGAAGTAGAGTAAGACGTAAATAGCGTCGCTTCCTCACTCATAGCGGTTTTTTTAGAATGAATATACCTACGTCACACACTGGCACACGTTTAATTGTATTGGTAAATTTACTCCCGATTTTCACAAAATATCTTTGATGTGGCCGATAAGTGCTCATTATTATTAATATTGTATTATTTTTTCATTCAATGCGTAAATGTGTTACGGAGGAATACCTAAAATCTGAAACCAGTATTTATTATATTTATAGATATTAAAGTTTTTAGAAGCAATGTATACTAGTTACACATCACAGGATAGGAAGGGTTAATAGAATAAAAAAACGCTAAAGATTTTAAAATTCATATATTTACAACTAAATTTAAAAAAAATATGAAAACAAATAAAGAGGATTAATTCTTCACATTAATTACTAGTTTGAATTAGTAATATACTCCATTACATAGTTAATCTAGCCTAGTTGGTAAGACGCTTGTCTCCCAGCCCGGAGGTTGCGGGTTCGATTCCCTATGGAAGCCAGATATATTTTTTAAACGATTCCAGTATGGTTTTCACTTGAGGCCTCTTTAATATCTTTCTGGTTTGTTGGAAGAGATTGTGCCACATAGCAATAAGACTTACAGATGTACAACGAAAGTGTAATACAATACTATACAATAATCTGTTTTATTTATTTAATAAATTTTAATTGATTTAATTATTATAATCAGTAAAATTTGTCAGGGTTTTAAAATTTATCATAAAGGTAAAAACGGTCCCGAGATTAAAATATATTAGAAGCCGCTGAACCACACAACGCTTATCATTAGTTATCAAGTTCTTTAATGGGACGTTTCTATTGTATTACTGTGTCTGAGAGATGTTCCTTTGAAGAGAAGTAGGACTTTGAGATCGATTTTATCTACACCTAATAAATTGGTTGTTCCGAATTGATCCATTAAGGCAGGGTATTACTTGTGTAATAGAACTTATCTTTTTGCTGAGCATTTGGAGTGAAGTGGCCCACCTCTTAGTTTTCGAGATATGGGTAACGTGTGCAGCTTGAGGGAGCACTTGAAGACAATCATTTTTGGGATATGTTATCAGAATTAATGATTGGATATGAAAATAACATACTCATACATAAGCTACACTATATGAATATGTTACTATCACATATCGGAAGATCTACAAAGATTTCTTTTGTATTTCGTCTTATTTTTCTGTGGTTTTGTTACCATATGTTTTATGAACATATGGTAATGTAGAAAAGTACCTTATCTAATGGCCGCAGCCACCACATTCCTATATTTACACTCAACGGATCATCGTCGTTGCTGGGCATCATAGTCGAGAATCCCCTTGCCATTCCAACACCAAGTCAGTCGGAAAACGAAACTAGAATTTTCTGCTTTTTTCATTTTTCTCTTCTTTTAAAATGAGTAAACCGTTGCACACTAGCAAAGTTATCGATCACACCGCTGTACTGGATCCGATGATACACCTGATGTGAGACTATTAGAGCACACCGGCATGTTTTTTTTACGATTTTTCGAAAGAATATATATGTCCAAAGTTATAGGTATTATTACGCCTCCAAATTCTGGGAAGTAGCACAGCGCGAGGTCCGAACCGGCGATCTTACGCACTGAAGTCCATTGCGTTATTGCGCGGTCATTTACCTCATACTCAACGGATATATAAATATAAATTTGTGATACTTTTATATATGTCAATATAGAGGGTTTGAGAGTCTACTCTTTAAACAGCGATATATAAGTTGTCTTTTGATTATATTAATTTTTAGTGCTAGCCAATTTCATAAAACTTAATGATAATGACACAGAAAATTCAAAACCTCTCAATTATTTTAATGCTACGTAATTTGAATATTATGGTCTTCCGTTGAATTGCGAATAATGATTAAAATGTTCCCCTCACCAAGACAGTGAGAATGCGCTTAGGTCAGACAATCCAGAGTGGAATAGAGTTGTTCTCACCAATTGTGGTTCTCGCGGTTACTTTGTTCCACCACAGCTCCACTTGAACCACGGCCACTGGGCTGCGAGGAAACGTGTGGAAACCCTAACATGGACCCGTGAGGTAAAACTAAACATTCGAACTCTATATAAATGTTAGATCATTGTTTCTTAACTTATGAGTAAGAACCTCATAAGTTAATAAGAATTGTAGATCTTCCGATATGTAAGTAACACTTGAAGTATAATGTTCATATATAATGTAACACTTGAATTATAATGTTCATATATAATCATAAATTTTGATAAGACATTTCAAAAAAGAGTTGTCTTCAAGTGCATCCTTAAGTTGCTCACGCCACCTATACCTCTAATATAAGTAAATTATTCCACCTCACAGAATCGGCAACGGTAAAAGTCCTGTCATAAAATAATCGATTAATTTGATGAAGACAAACTTCTAAGTTCTGTTCCTCTCCGAATGAACACTTTTCAGACACATCTTCAAAAAATACAATGGAGACATCCCATTAAATAACATATGCAAAATGACGTTTGAAATCCTAGAGCCCAATTAAAAAAAAAAAGCCTGTTTTAAATTAATTAAATAATAAAAACAAATTACTAATAAGACTAAGTTAAGTTCCAGCTGAAGTGCAAGGAAATGCAATGCAAAAAAGCATAAAACTAGTAAAAAAACATATAAATAAAATAAAACAAACAGAAACTTTCAAATTGTAATAAAAAAAAACATAGTTTACATAGAAAAATAAACACAGAATTGAAAGTAATGAAATGAAAGACAACCTAAAAGTAATTAAGGACAAAAAAATCGATCGATTGGCTATCCTTCGTGATTGATTGATTATCAGCCATTCTGTAGATGGAAGACGCCTGTGCGAGGATTGGCTTGTTGTGTGCAAACTGTTGTACTTCAGCAAACCCCATTCTTGATAGAGGAAAACCTATTTACTATCTTCCAAGGAGATCGGTTGATTTAACCTGATGTAGTCTTTCGTTTGGCAGTTTTATATATTAATATTTTGTGTTGCTTAATATCATTATAAGAATTAATGATTAGAAACATACTATATAAGCTACATAAATAAAAAAATCAGATGTAAAATAGTCTAAGAGTAAAACTAGTCCGGAATCAAATCCGCTAGTAATCAAACCTGGGGTATCTGCTTGCTTAGCGTGAATGCTAACCGTTAGACAAATATGATATTAAAAAAACAGCAGTACATACAGTTCCTGATTGATTGAATTGGAGCGAGTAGTCGGGGGTAACCTCACTATTAAAAAAATACATATAATAAAATATATAAGTAAAATGAAAACAAAAAATCAATAATAATAATCAAATAAAATAATCAAAAAACATACACAATTATATTGCCCAAAAGGCAGAATCATCAACATAAATTATTAAGCACTTTCAAACACTGTACACACGCACTCCATTGATTCACTATATAACCTTGGCCAGCTGTTTCTAATACGCCGCCACACATGATGACCGGGGTGGTGTAATTGTTTTCGAGTACATTTGTGATCACCAGGCTATGTCAACAAAATTGTTATACAAAACAACAATCAAATTTATTTTTTCTTCAAAACAGAAAATTTACTGTTATTGTTGTTAAAAATAATTTTTAAATATTTTTAAAACATGCATTTACATTTTATTTTATTAAAAAAATGTTTTTATATGTCACTGTGTATTTCTAACAGTTTTAACGTTTTATTAACTTGAAACTAAAAATCCTAAGAACTAAGTTGGAGTACATTTTATTGTTGGAACTGACCTCAGAACATTATATATTTTTGTTTATATTTCGACAGTCTGAATCGAACTCAGTTTGTCAAGTTACAAGTTCGTTTTAGGCCCGTCCAGCTAAATAATGTATTCCACAATGATTTCGTTACAACAAACATTTGTTTGCTTTTTTTCTTGTACAGGGTTCTTACGAGTATACTGGGTTTGCCTTTTTTTCTCTTATTTTTTTTAAATTTTATATCAAAAAGGTTATTTAACCAGCAAAATTTTAAATAAATAAATAATCTTGTTTCGGTGACTTCCGTGATTAACAGCATTCCCTTCAAAGAATAAATTTGACTTCAAAACTGTTTGATAAGCAGAAAAAATCAGAAAAACTGTTTTTATCCCAAACTGTTATATTTAATACTTTATTAATGTCGTTATATACTAATAAAATGTTGTTATATATAAATATGACTAAGACTAGCTTAGCTGGTAAGATATCTGTCTTCTTTGCCAAAGGTTGCGAGTTCGATTCATATTAATACTCAGATTTAAAAAAATACATATTAATTATATATTAACATATTTCTTAACTTGATGTCTGAGACCTCCAGATATGTTTTTATATGACCACTTAACTAATCATAAAAGATCGTGTTTTTTTTTCGTCATTTCGTCCTTGCTGTTAAATTTCGGATGTAACGTCTTTTTAACCAGAACGAGTCGATATAAATAATAAATTTGCCATTGCATTTTTCTCTGGAATATAAGTTTTTCTCTCTATAAAGTTCTCCCCTTCAAATAAAAGGTAATTTTGTCGGAAAAACTGAAGGCTTGTCAAGTCCAATAAAGCTGATTGAATATTTTTTGGAGTTTTGTGAGCGATCGTCTCGAGTCTAACGTGATATGAAATATTCTCCTCACCAAATTTTCTTTTATGGATAGAAATCTTGAAATGATCTCCGTAAATATTTACTCCTCTCGATCTAACTAAATTTCTCAAAGGTTTTATCTTCCGTCTCCACTTTTTCATTCAGTTTAATAATGAGTTTTTTCTAATTTAACTAATCTTAAATACATTGGAATTTTGGTTCCAACATTAGCATATACAAAAAAGTTTTGAAATTAAAATTAACGTGAACGTTGCGTAGAATGTGGGGAGAAACAATTTGTCAGTTTAAGGAATGAGGATATAATGAAAGATGCGTATTGAAAGTATTGTAGATACAGTACTTCTAATGAAGAAAATATCATTGATATGATTCAGCAATGTAAGCAATGATGAAAGAGTTAGAAAAATAATGTATTCGAATAGTCGTAAGAAGTTACGAGAAGCATAAAAGATCCTAATTTCAAAAAGAGAGAAGAATGAAAACTCTTTATAGCATGTAAGCGAAATATATACTCCAGGATAGAGATAAGTAAAAAACAAGTCCTCTCTGCCTATCCCAATTGAGATATGGCGAGATGATGATATCAGTTATTTCAGAAATATATTTTTTAGAGAAATTCCTATTTGTCAACGTTCGCTTTTGTTAAATGTTAGATTCCTTTTAGTATATAGACGACCTCCGTAACCTAGTTGATAAGACACTTGACTTTCACCCGCGAACTTCTGTTTCGATTCCCGATGGTACCAAAAAAACTATTTTAAAAAAGGGTGAAATCTGGTAAAAGAGTTTCTCTGGTAAAAAATCACAGAATCCGAGTACATTCGCGAATATTACTGTCTCTTCACGTATGGTAGTGTTACCAGTGCGTGCAATTACGAACCCCGAGTTCCATGCTTTCTTCAGTGGCTCTTCACCCGAAAACTCGATTACTCGGGTCGTAGACATTATTTTCTCTCGGTCACGTTCTTCATTATGTCTGAAGCACCATTTTTTAATTTTGTTGAAGGGTACTTATCGAAAGCAGAACGCTTTATCATATATGGTACAATTTTCTTCTTGAATGCATACTGAGTTGTTTTCAAAATTGAAATTCAATAAATATTTTTGGGGGGAATTATTTTTAGTCGTTTAGTATCGCGATCTCCATAAAATGGGCCAACTCTGTTCTGGAATCTACTCCAGTTATCCATGGAGTCGGCTGAGCAGAGTACTGACACCACAATACTATAGGTCATTCTGCGGTCTAGACTTGATCAATCCAACGTGCCGTTGGTATCCCTCATACTTCTCTTCCACCGTCTCTGACAATTACAAAAAAGTTTTGCGAGACTGTCAGTCTCTTTCCGATTAACTGAAACAATAAATATATTAGACGTTTATTTATTATTTCGGCAAGGAAAAAAAACGAGAAACACAGAATTATCGACCGCTAGCGTGCACGTATGTACTAAATAGGATATAAATTCACATCAAATAATCAAAGCACGAATTCGAATCCGTAAAGTTCTTCATCCCTGAAATGGAGTGAAAACAAAAAAGGGCTGAGACACGAACCAATCACGTGCGCTCGTAACGAGTCACCGGGCAGGGGTCGAGAAACTATGGCGCGCGAAAAAGCGACAGGAATGCTTAATTTAGCAGTTCCGATGCGGAGTGAAATTTCCAGGGATGTTGACCGTAAATAAAATAAAACGAGATGATGGGGGGGGGAGGGGGGGAACATGTTCTGAAGTATTCCATTGACGACTGGTTGGACGAAATCTTTTCTTCGATTCTATTATGGAATTTTATCAGTTTGTTTGTTGGCCTTTTATAGTTTATTGATATCGATGATACTTGAAATTATAAAAAAGCGAAATTTTATCATGTAATTAAGAATATGATCATATTCCAAAATCAAATATATTCAAGAATTTTTTTGAGTTTACAGTATTAATCTTATAAGCTTCTTAATTGAATAAAATTTACTTAAAAAAAATAGAACATGTTTTGACGCGTTTTTTTTAAAGAGTATCTTTACTAAAGAAAACAAATAAATATGTTTAACAAATGTTATCATGTTGAAAAAGAGTTTAGATTAAATGAGCAAACCGATTATTTTGAGGCAATAAAGGCGAACGTGCTTTTACATTCAATAACTATATTAAAAGCTATATAAAGACAATTTATAAAGCGACGTTGAGAGCAGACTTTTCACAATAGTGCTCTAGCTCAGGAATCGAACCCATTATTTTTGGCAATATAAAAAATAAAGTAATTTAAGTGTTAGGATAACAAGATAGCGGCTGCGGCCATCAAATCGTATCCTCACCCGCATATGTGTATATTTATCACAATATAAGGATATTATGAGTATATTACTCATACGTATATACCAGACGTGGATAAATGCGGCTCCGAGAGCCGCATGCGGCTCTTCGTTGGGTTAAGTGCGGCTCCCAATGTCTCTTATAAAAATATTAATACTTTCTTTCCCCATTATACTTTTCGCGATTTTTCGTTCTAAATGTTGTAAGTGACAAGATGCGCATGTATGAATGGAACTGTCAAAGACGCAAGTATTGGTGCATACGTGTGTGCTGTGATTTCAATGTGTAGGGTGCCTCTTTGTGTGCGCAAACAACGCAAACCGTATTCTGCGCTATTTTTATATTTTCTTATATGTGTATTTTTTGTACTTTATATAGCAATTAAGATTTGTGTAGAATATGTAATAAATTAGAATTAGTGTACTTAATACTACGTGAGAACGTGACTATGGTGTGGCTCTTCATATATATATGAAAATCCAGAATGTGGCTCTCGTTGACCTCATGTATGCCCACCTCTGGTATATACCATCACGCCATCTCCCTGGGGTAGACAGAGATGACAAATCACCAGGCTTTCTTATCTCGACACACATATATTTCTCCTTTTCCACATCCATAAGCCTTCTTATAAAGCTCAAACGGTTTGTTTTACTTCCCACATTCCCTTTTTTCAAGATATCACTCTCTTGATTCAACGACAACGATTTTATTTAATCTTCCCCTACGATTTGCACTGTATATTTGTTTTCTTAGTAGTTCTTCATTCCACGTGCCCAAAACTGGCTTAGAAAGCTTTGCTTTATCTTCGTAACAAATAGTATTTTTTTGAAGCCAAAACTTTTATCCAACAACTAAGATAAAAATTAGCCGATTGAATATTCAGATTCAAAGCTTAAAAGTATAACAGCCTTCAATAAAATCTACTAACAATCAATCGATATATTGGTCCATTAAATTATTTTCAAATCACATAATTTCTTGGCATACGTACGAATATTAAAATAATGTTTAAACCAGTTAGTCTAAAAATCAATTGGACCTGTCACTACCTGTCTGGACCTGTCTTGTTAAGGATGGCAGCAAGTTTAGACTAATTCAGTTTAGTTTCCTCTAACTGAAGATAAATAGGCCGCCCGCGCCGAACGAATATTTTTGGCTCAAGATTACATGTTGTTTTGCTATATTTTATTTGTATTAAGCAATTCAGAGACATATGTCTTATGTAACGGTGTCATGGTCAGAGAAATTCACGCTGAGATATATGAATCGATAACAGAAACAAATGTTACTATGCAATGTGAATCAAAATTATAAGTCTACCCTTTTAAAACAATATTTTTTGATTATTATTATTTTTTTTATTTTCCTCACTTCTTGAGTGTCAATTGCATCCTTATATCCATATAGTTATTGCAGCTAACTTAGAAAGTTCAGAACCAAAGACCCCTTATATGGTTACCAGTCGGTACTCGTAATATTAAAAAAGTTTCAAAAACGGAACACAAGATCTGACGATTTCTTTGGATAAAATTCCGTGTCTACTTCCAATATTTCTTTACCAGATGACTCTTAAAAAGGCCGAAAAAAATATTGTCTCCCAATATGTTTAAATCACAAATTCAGGAATATTAAAGTATACAATAAGAATGAAAGGGCAAGAAAGTAATTATTTATTTATTTAAATAATAAAACAAGAATGCTGCTTGCATGATAATGTTGCTGGGCGTTGGTTGTTGGTAAAAAAACTTAATGAATTGATAGCGCAATACGTGTATTCATCATCATCATCATCAATGGCGCTACAGCCCATTGTGGGCCCCGGCCTCCTCCAGCAGTCGCTGCCATTCCCCCCTATCCTGGGATGCACTCCTCCAGCCCCTGATGCCAATCACGTTTGCATCATTGCAATACGTGTATTAGAAAGTAATAATTAAATTATTTAAACAGTAAAACAAGTATGTTGCTTGCATGATAATATTGTTGGGCGTTGGTAAAAAAACTTAATGAATTGATGGCGTAATACGTGTATTATACTTCTGACATGTAGTTATTTTGTACGAAGTTTCCAGACCTAAATTATTGAACAGGGAATGTCGTGTTTTGCATATGGAATATAATTTCACAGCTCTATTGCATATCTTAATCCCTCTATTCATTCCCCAGTTTAGCTTTTTGTGTTAAACAAAGAGCAGTTATCTTTATCGTACAGCAAGTTTGTCTGAAGATTAATTTTTCGTGGTTATCAAATAAACATGTTTTCATTAAAATTTATTAATTTCATAAAAATTATGAACACTTGAAATTATTTCGCATATATTATCAAACAATATTAAATAGGCTGTAGGCCTGTTCAAATAAATAAGTGTTGTCATAGTTACGGTTTAATTTTGACGTTTTAATTATTAATAATGCCATCGTTAAGGTTTTGTTTTGTAAATATTGATATATTTCTATAAGTTAATAGTTTTTTTGTAGTTTAATTAAATAAATAGAAATATATCCAAACGAAAAAAGAGTAAAGCGGGTTGAAGACATACGCCACTATCAGAGGCAGAAGTGTGAGATCCAATCAGCAGAGGAAGCTAATGAGCTTCTCTCTATTCATACTCAGCAAATGCAAAATTTTCGAAAAGTGCATTAACAGCAAGAGGCTGAAGAGGATGTCAATAAACGTCGCGATGTGGAAGTTTAACGGAAGCGTGATTTTTGGCAAGTGCAACAACAGCAAGACACTGAAGAGAAAGTCAAGGAAAGTCGTGTTAATGAAACACAGCGAATACGTGATTTTTGTCAATGTATTAAGAGAAAACTTGAAGTACACCAGCATGACAACTTTAACTAGAACAGAGTTGAAATTAATAACTGTGGCTTGATAAATACTGAATGCCATTCTCTCAACCGCAGCTGAGAAATCTCTTGATAAAACATTCAAATATTGTTGCCGTAAAGGAGCTGTTCTTCTGAAAGATGAAAATGAACTATGACGTCAGTTTTCTCAACTTTTGATGGAGTTAAGATTGCTAGAGGGAACTGAACCGCGACGTCAGTTCCCTCAAGCAATCTGAATTCCTCGACTAATCTAGATTTTCCAGCTTACCAAAACTTGAAAACAAACATTCGTTTTTTATTACCCGTTAAGCAGTTTTTATTTTTTAAACTTTCAGTTAAGCAAGTCAATTTATATCTAGTAAAGCTTACAGCTAGTAAAATATATTAATTTTGAATACTCAAACATAAGTGGAAGTTTTTATCCAAATAGTTATTGTGCCTTGGGGTTTAATAGGCATTATTTTTTTTATCAGTACACTCATTAAGCAGAGTTCGTTGATTCCTTTTTATATTAAGCTGGAACCCATTTTATTTAAAAAGTTTTAATCTGGTTGAAGTCTTCTATGATACAGTTGTAGTTGGTATAACGCTTGTTTTCTACACGGGATGATGAGTTCGATTTCTGACGTTGTCCAAAAAAAGGTCGATATTCTGGTTTAAAAGTGAGTTTGGTAACAATGATCACATGCGCTAAACTTGTGTGTGTGTTGTAGTATTGCAAACACGTAGATGAGTTTGTAGCCAACTCCAGTGGTTCTTAACCCAAATGCTTGATTATTGGGACCGAAGATAATATTGTCTTCCGGTCATACTCTTCAACATATCTGTGTATTTTTTTTAAAATATGTTGAGGGGTAACGTACAAATAAATCAAAAAGTCTGGTTTTCACTTAAGGCTTCTGGAACATCGTTCTTCTTAGTAAGAAGATATTACTACATAGTGTCAATTCCACCAGGCTGTACCGTAAACTATGAAAGAGTAACCAAAAAAGACAATTAAGATAGACATTTATAATGTATTGAAATTTCTGAATCTTTTTCGATCATTAATTACTTACACTGAAATTCGTCACAAAATATGAATTTTTCAGCATTCTATTTTTTCAGCATTTTTCAGCATCCCATCCAGTGGTACTTTGGTAAGAGTCAAGTATCTCTGAAAAAATGCTTGGTCTTAAGAAGTCTTTAATCTACGTTAATTTATTTATTGAAAAGCTACACCACACTTAAGTGTACTTTACAAACCGTGGCAACATTTCCTTAAATTCAGATAAAATATAAACAACTTCAAAAACTCACCACAATTCAGAACATAAACAGCGCGTGAAATCATCAGTGTGTAGTATTGTAACAAATATAATCAACAAAATAATAATCAAATATAATTAACAAACATTAAATAAAGAATCAAATAAAAGAAAATGGAATGACCAGTCTCCCAGTGAAAGCCTAATATCATCTACATTAAAAATATCCATTAAACCAGGGAACGCGATAGCATAATATTGAACACTTTATGTATGTTAAGACTATTTTAAAAATATAATTGAAAGTATGGAATGGATATTTATAAATATTTTATTTTAAATTCTGGGGTGTTTTTTGTAATTGTAAGAATTAAGTAAATATGTATCATACTTATATATGTACTATCATACAGATTCCCTGCTGGAGTAGGCAGAGAACAGAGTGCCAGAATTTATTTATTTATTTAACACTTCATTCTTAAAACAATCCTACGAGCTTATTACCAGGTGGCCATATCTTCCAACCAACCAGATAAAAGTGAATAAAGGAAATTAAATACATGGTCACTTAAATATTCAAATGACTATTCAATTTCACAAAAATTATGAACAATATATTAGGTGTTAACCATCGAAGAAATGTCCTTTAATTCATAGCATCTCCACCGTAGACTTCGCAAATATCGTGAGCAGCTTTGGCAGCTTTATTCCCTCGATTGAACGCGAATAGAAGGAGGTGTCGAAAATGCTCCCTTTCGTCTACTTGACATTCCATTTTGAAGGCTTGTAATCAAATAAAATAATATATGTAACGTAAAAGCAAATACCATATCTTGTAGAGCAGAACATTTTCTTTCGAATGACGTATAACATTAACCATTTTGATTTACTTTTGGTGCTCTTGTTTAAATTTGAAAAAAAAACGAACACAATTATGTTAACACCTAATACATTATAAAAGTGAGATATAATTAATCAAACGAAAAGTAGGAATGGTGGAGCTGAAAGAAATATCAGATTAATTATTTAACACTTTTATTGCATATACAATCTGGCGGGCTTATTATCAGGCGGCAATCTCTTCCAACCAACCAGACAAAAGTAAATGAAGCATGTTACATGGTTGCATAAATCATTCAAATGACTATCCATCCCCACGAAATCCATAAACACATAACATACGTGAGCATATGCCCACGAACCCGACAAAGACGGACAATCACCCGAACATTATTTTTCATATAAAGTGAGATATTATCAATCATAAGAAAAGGAAGGGATGGTGGAGAGGAAAGGAAAAATCGGGAATGAGACACGTTTATCAAAACAAATATTTACTTATCTCGATACACATATTTCACCTCTTTCACATACATATACCTTATCAAACGATTTCTCTTAATTCTTATATTTCTTTCTTTCAAATATGATTCACTTGATCCAATCATACTTTCCTTGGTGTTTCTCTACCACGCCTTCCACTCACATTTACACCGTATATTTGTTTTGTTAGTATTTTTTCATTCATTCCATGTACCCAAACCATCTCATTATACTTTTCTTCATCTTTATTTATATAAGAACGTATCGTGAATTTCAATTACATAAAAATCATTAGAAGAAAATATTTATTTGTTAGGTAGGACGTGCGGTTGACGCGTTCGGGCTAAAATATTGTTTTTTTATTGTTTTCAGTTAAAAAAATGATATCATTGAATTTCTCGTTTATTAATTACTTTTGTCGTAAATCAACCGTAAACGGGTTTTTCCTTTTCCTGTATATCTAATCGTACATCTTCGTACTAGACTATTTGAGATAAAAGGGGAGAAAAGAGAATAAATATTGTACAACACAAAGGGTTCACATCCGACACAGACTTTTAACGTCTTTATAAAAGAAGCATTCTCTGAGAATACCAAGAAGGCGATATTATAAACAAAAAGCGACAAAGCCAAGACAATACAATGAAAATTTAATTGTAAAATTGGACGATTGAAATAAAATTTCATTAAGAAAACCTGAAAATTTTAAGATATAAATTTGTTTAATTCAAAATTGTTAAGACAATTAATAAAATGAATTAAAATTAAAGCTATCATTTATTAGATTTTATCATACGAGTATATAACATTATTTCCTAATTTTGTTAGTGTTTTTCTCTCAACAAGGATCTTGGGTAAGAAAGGATAATTTCGTCTATTGGTTAGGAGTCAATTTTTTACAAATGATTTTGTTAGTTTATGAAGCTTTCGTTATACGCATTACACCATGGCTAATATGTGTGCTGATCTCTTACAAAAAAATATAAATATATATTTATACAATCTGAAAGGAAAATTACACTGAAACCCTTGCAAAAAATGGGTCACTTATTTGAATTCTGATTTGATTGGCGATGCAAACGATGAGAATAAACATAACTTTTCAATTCGAATACAATTCCTCAATGAATAAATACCTTCAGAGATGCCACTTCACAAGTTAAAATAGAACAAAACATTATGTAACGGTGAAGTGAAAATGTAACAAAACATAAACATGAAGAACTAGTAATTTATGTTTATCAAACACTGTTTATTCCACTTTTTTGTGACGGTATAACCCTACCGGTTTCAAGGCTTTCACCTCATCTTCAGGGGAGCGCAAACAAGACTAAATGCTGTTCGAACTGGTACCGATATACACGCTTCAACGGTTGGAGGCTGGGGGGTGAGGAAGGCACGGGACAATTTCGGCCAAGAGCGGAGAGATTTTGGAGAAATAACTGTTCAACAGATGTTCCGATCGGTGTACTGACTTACAAATTTCTAGGGCCTCTAATCTGTCCAATTTATTTCCGTTATCACTGATATGTAAGAATTTGGCATCATCGATAGAAAAAGTATGATTCTCACGGTGACAATGATTAGCCATTTCAGAATAAATTAGAGGATTTGTTAAGGCGGATTTGTGTTCACAAAATCTCTTTTCAAAAGATCTTCCTGTCTTTCCTATATATAAATTATCACAGTCAGCACATCAAAGTTTATACACACCACTGTTGCTAAGTATTCCATTTTTGCCTTTCCCATTTATGTATGGGAAAGGCAAAAATGGAATACTTAGCAACAGTGGTGTGTTATTAACTATAAACAACACATGAAGAACTAGTGTTCTAATTTTCAAATGCATTACGCTGTCAAAGAAAACGGGGCTCTGTATAGAAAAATGCTTGAAATTTTTTAAGCCCAGCGGTTGAAGATATGTTAATTAGGAGGTATGGTTCCAACAGGATGAAGCTACTGCGCATACTGCCAGGGCGACGATGGACCTCCTGCGAGATTTTGTTTTATATTATTCAACCTTTCAGTGGCCACCCTATAAAATTTTACAAGTATGTAACCAATACGTATTTTTGAACGTCCTTGGATGGATTTTTCAGCTAATGGGATATTGAAAATAGAATGAAACTGAGTTTTCATCGTCCAGGTTCATTTATTTACTTTCTTTGTGAAACAAAATATATACAAGAAACTGAAGACTTCAACAATATGAATAACTTCTCGCTACACTGAGTGAGTTGCATTATATGTGGTATACTAACCACTTACCAATTAACTTTTGTGGTCAGTATAATTAACATTTATTAATTAACCTATTCTCATGGGTTTCTTATATTACGCAAAGAGGGTCTGATTCTTATTAATTAATTCGTTAGGAAGAATGGCAGCCTGAATAATTTTTATAGCTGGACGATGCCGGTGATATATATTCAAAGTGTCATTCAATTGGTTCAAATGCTTTCATTTTTTATCGAAGAATCAAAGAAACAAAGAGAATATTGTCGTATGAATTATTTATCGGCGAGTTCTTAATTTTATTGTGAAAAAGTAATAGAGTAATTATTATTAAAAATTGTAATAATAAAAATATGGATTAATTTTCAAAATATGGTCACCCCCTCATTATGGAAAAAACATATTTTTTCGTTCCGCCAAATCCAATATAAAGGAAAGAAAAATCAGATTAAGACTAAAGAATTCTTTGTTTTCCGAACCCCAAAGCCTTCATAATACTCGAAAGAAGGGCCTCAAATGATTCCTTAGAAGGGTCGAGGACCTGTTGAGTGTCGTTTCGCCCTTAAATGTCCTTTTATTATCTCGTTATTGACTAAGGAACCCTCCATATTCAAAACGTGCAAATATTCCCGTAAATATGGTTTTATCTTCCGCTTTGCCCCAGATAATGCAAATAATGCTGACCCTTAATGCAAATATTTATTCGTCCTTATTTATTCAAGCATTTTCTAAAAAAGATTTTGATATGAAATAAATAAATAAATTGGATATGAAATTAATAAATTGGAAGTCTAAATAAAAACCATCCCACCGGAAAAGTATCTTTTTTTATTTGTTTATAATATTAAATACAAATATTTTTATGTGAAACATAAATTAAAATAGCCGAAAAATGCGATAGGAATACTTCTACTGCGAATAATATATAGCAGAATAAGAAATGTAATTTTTGAAGGATGAACATGATCTAAAAACTTATGTTGTAAGCAGGTTGAAAGAAACATGTTGAGATGGTTTAGATATGTTTGACGACCTTCATGGCCGAGATGGTGAGGCGACTGTTTTCTAGCCTGAAGATTTCGAATCTCGCAGGAACCCAGATTTAAAAAAAAAGTTCGAGTATGACTTTTACTAAAATTGCCACATTGCAATAATCCACCAAGGTACTGTATACTACTGTACTGTATACAAAGAAAGTGCCAGGCGTGATTTGTTTAGTAAAAACAGGTTCGAGTCCTGAGTAAGAGCGCCCTTGAGGTGAGTTTGCTATCTAAACGGCGTTCTATAAAATTGTCCTTTGAATTTAAATTTCAAACTGGTGGGCATGAAAGATTGACTCAATAAATTAATAATACAATCGTGAATGGTTGATAAAATTGTGGTGAAAAAAGACTGAGAAACGTTTGATTGGACCAATGAATTAAATTTTAACAGAAGGAGACACAAGGGGAAAAAATAGAAAGAGAAGTAACTGTTTGAGAAAATGTATGGATGTGAAGGGGGCGAAAAAATTAGGTATATCGTGATAAGAAAGTTTGACGTCTTGTTTTTTTCTGTCTATTTCAAAAGGGAAAATGTATGTATGTATGTAGGGTTATATTAAAAGGCTTTTCCGGCCTCAACATATCTTAATATTCTAGATATCTACTGGAATATACGAGTATAGTAATCATTGCTCTTGATAATATAATAGTTTGGTGGAAAAAATATATATATTTTCCATATTTAACATTAGTTTTCATCGCACGTTCATAAGGAATGTATTTATTAAAAAGAAAAGGCCTAAGCGGGATCTCATAAAATTTAATAGTTCGAAATAAACTATGATTTTATTCTATACTACTACGATTTATATATATTTTTTAAATAGGACCTTTTTAGTAACAATTCTAATACTAAATGCATCTATAGTAATAAGTAAATAAACTATTACAGGGATGGGTGTATGTTAAAAGGATCGAACTCACAAAACACTAGTTTGGTAAATTTGGAACAGGCAAAGGAAGTATTGTATTATATATTGTGATAGAAAATTTTAGTGTTCTATCATATCTGCCTACGGTAATAGGGAAAGGCGTAATGGTATTATGTATGCAAATCCCAATCATGTATTTGCAAAGTTATAACAAGCTATTAAAATAGCTCGGAAAGAATTAAAATATTAACTTTAAAAAAATTCAATTTATTGCTATCTACTATTTTATTATTACGTCTGCGTTGATACTCCAGTAGTTAGTATTTCAATTTATTGCTATCTAATATTTTATTATTACGTCTGTGTTGATACTCTAATAGTTAGTATTTAAATTCATTGTGTTCTAATGTTTTATTATTACGTCTGCGTTGATACTCCAATAGTATTTCAGCGTTGCGAGGTCGATTTCCGGCGGATTACCGAATAATTCTATTTTTCTTTGATAGAACATCTCTCAGATATAGATTCGAAAGATACAATGGAGACATCTCATAAAAATACTTGATTACAAAAATTGAACTGGTCCGTTCGTGACACGTTAGCCAACGTAGAGTTTTAAGAAGCTTGCTAATATGACAATATCATAAACCAGTATTGCAGCTGCATTGAAAATAGACTGAAATCTAGAAATTTGCGAATCCAGCTTAAAATAATCCACGCCTGATATGAAAAATTAATTTATAAGAGTTTTTATTTATTTTATTTGGAAACATCGACGCACAAATTTTAACTATCTTTTAAGATTAAAGAAACCTATTTGCTTATCAAAACAAGGTTTACTTTCAAGACAAACACTAAGGAATTTAATGCTATCTTTTTGATAAAAATACTAAAACCCATGACTGAAAACGCATCCCCATCAGGAAGGTGTCTACGTGGTGAAGCCACGCAGGAAAAAAAATGTTTTACATAGATTCAGTTTTTACTTGTTTTTATCCAATTTGAGACTTTAAGAATTCAGTTAAAAACATCATTCTTCAGGATATCATTATCAACTGGATCACAGAATTTAAAGAACAGACTGTCATATGCGAAAGCCTGAGAAAAAATTGAGCTCTCTCACAAAGTATAAAAAATGCAAGAATTTTTCACGTGGATAATGCAGTTAAAACTTACTGTAACTTTCCTAGTAAAATTTACGTGCAATTTATAAGTAAATGTACACACCCTGAACCTTTGTTTGAAACAACGAGCTGTCAACAAAATGGTTTTCTTAAAAATGATATATTTTTAACTCAAAGGATTTTGTAACAAACTTTATCATAGCTTGGATAAGGTAAACTGACTTTGACGAAGCAAAGTTTTGTTGTAATTGTGGTAGCTAGGTTTTTATATCCTGTGTGTAAGTTCCAAGTATTATCAAACTAACGTTACAGGTTACTAGGTGGATACGAGGCGTTTTTTCAAAACTTAATTATTAGGTACATATGTTAAAATATCTTTGGATCAGCTTTGTATAGTAAATTGGTTGCTAATTTGTCGATATTGTTTAAAGTTAGTTGACGTTTCAGATATTTTCTTCAGGTCTATGTCAGAAAATCTGAAGGATCGTGCTAACTCATTTATTTGATCCCACCATCTTGTAGTAGATCTTCCTTTTGCTCATTTTCTTTCAAGTATCTTTAATAACCAGCTCCTCAAAACGTTTTTATTCAAAACGATCTAGAAGTTTTTCATTTCAATTGTACTTCAAATATCCATATTGGGGATGCGAACAAATTGAAGAGCATGACCGGGAACTACATTGAGAGACAATATTATTTTTGGTCCCGCTGATCAAGCTTTTAGACTCAAAACTAAAACAGGAGACACATAATTCGCTCTTCACCACCATATGTGTTTGTATCACTACATCTAAGATGAATTTTAAACGAGATTCAACCCACTTTAAAAACATGTTGACTGCCATCGGGATTCAAACCCGGAATTTTAAATGAAAGAAAACCACTTTATTGTATTTTATTGGACTTTCGTTGTATGCTGTAAAACCTGACATGTAATAATCTTTTTTAATCAAAAAGGTATTAAAGAGCTCTATAGAGAAAAATCAGGCTGAAATTATTTTTTTCACTCTGTATTCTAATGAAAATCAAACCCGCAACCATTGGATTGGAAGACTGGTGTCTTACCAACCAACGAAACCTCGTTAATTTAACCACACGAAGTCGTGTACCAAAAGAAGAACAATATACCGATTTCTTTGGAGAATTATTATACAAATTTACTCATTCTCGCATCATGGAATAAGGAGAAAAGAAATCATTCAATTTAGAACAATTTTACGGAAAATTAATCACTGTTATTTATTTTACATATTTTAGATAATTCAGGTGCATAACCTCAAAACAAACTTCTTCACTGCAAATAGTTAAGCTACTAAGTAAATTTGAACCATATAACAGAAACGCTACCAACAATATTTTCGCTTATAAAATATTTTATGAGTTTTCCATTCAGACAATAAAAGGGGAAAAAATACAATCAGTCTGAAGTCATAAAAAAGTTCAACAAATACAGTGATTCCCAATCATTTAGGCTGGGTGAAACCTTTGAAATATGGTTTCGGCTTAAAGAAGAATACATTTTTAATCTCATTTTAAACAATCTACGCCAAATTAATAAAAAAAAATGTAGTTGCAATTTCGAAAAAAAAATTAATACACCATGAAGATACACTTAAAACAATGAAATATAAAACAAAATACACTTAAAACAATGAAATATAAATTAAACCATGACTAAAGTTTCGTTATCATCTTTCTCAGTTCTCACGCGTAGTCAGGAAGTCAGGATCCCATCAGTGGTAGTCGGACTATCAAAGCGGGGACCACCCTCGAGTATTCTACCACCATTATGAATTTATTAAACCACATTTGACAAACACGATAGCTTATTGCATCATCGCCATATATATTACTGAATACTTTTTGGTTTATGTAAAAAAGTATCAAGAACTGAAAATTAACTTATTATATTTCGTCTTCCAAATTACGCAAAAAAAACCCTCAAGCAATGACCGGAAAATGCCCTAAATTATTACCTTTCATATTAATATGCTTATAGTACGTTTGGAATAAATTTAACAATGAAAATTTTGTCCTTACGACATCTATGCGAGAAATACGATACTGCATCCCGAACAACCCAATAATATGTGGACCAAACTAAACTAACATACATATATAATCACGCCGTGGCCCTTGTGGGGTAGGCAGAAACCAAGTCATCAATCTTTTTTATCTAAATAAACAACTAACAGCTTTCACCTCTTCCACGCTTATTACTCACAATCTTCAATTATTCCCACTTCTCACTTTACCTTCGTTCAAAATCTGTTCCAGTTGATCCAGTCCAGTTTCCTCGATCTAATGCTGACTTGTATACTCGCTAATCCATTCTTTCATCGTTCACTCTCTTCCCATATCCAAACCATCTTAAAGCTCCTTTCTTCATTTAACTTAAAATATCTATTTTATCCATACATTATAAGTTTCTAATGTCTTTATTACGCCTTCTTTCACACATTGACACTCAACATATTTTCTTCGCGCATCATCTCACATTTATTTTTCTTCTGACAAGTCAAAGTCTCACTCCATGTATCAAGGTGGACACCAACACACTACTTTGTAATATATTTTTACTACTTTTGATACAGTGGGATTGCTGTATATTATATTAAGTGCTTCGTTAACCGTGTTCCATGTCGCTACTCTCATTCAATATTCCTTTCAACTCGCCCATAACACGTTAACGTACTGCTCAGATTTCAGAACTCATAAACGTACAATCATTTTAGTATACTCACATATGTAAGATGTTGGAAAAGTACTGAGCATAGTTTTAAAATGCTTCAATAGAGCAAAATAGCCCTATCCCTTATTCTTAATATATCAAGTAGATTGTTTATTTAATTTCGCTGCGAGCAATGCAGACAAAAATGAAATGACACAACATCGGTGAATGCTCCACCAGAAAATATAACTCAGAATATTCGATTGGAAACCTTATGTCATACATCATCCACGAAATGCATAATTAATAACTAATGAATCCTCATCACTTTTAGCAACCGACGTGATTAGAGCCGCTCTATATATCCGCCGAGAGTACTCAAAGCTCTGTTCTCGGTACTCAAAATGGCAATCAGCGGTACTCAGGCTGAGCAATGAGCAATCAGCAGGCAGTTAATAAGCTTTTACCGCGCAAAGCTGCCTAATCACCCTAATAACTGCTACCTTGGGAACAACAAAGAATTAATCATACGCTAGATTTAGAATCGAGACTACAGTTCAACTAATGATTACCAACTTAAGTGAATCATATATGTTAAGAGTTTTAACAACATACTGGATTATATAATAAAAATAATGCTAGTTGATTTCATTGTTATTCCAAGCTTTTTTTCATGATCCTCGTATGTCGTCAAATTAAAGGCATGATATATCGTTAAAGAATGGAAAGGATATGTTTTGAGGCTTTCAATATTCTTCGTGTAAGTTGTATAAGATGTTTCGGATAATTGTGTTTGTGGTTTGGTTTATGATGCCGATGTTTCAAAAACGTTGCAGTTTTAATCCCCTGGGATTGTTTGTAATCGATCGCTTTTATGTAGTTTATTTCACTTGTCTTATATGTTAAAAATCTTTATACGTGCATACGCTATTGTTGGTATTATATGCAAGTCTTCATTTTTCTGAATCGGGTTTATTACTTCAACACGTTAAAATTTTATCTAATTATCTTCCCCATTCCGTTATTTTATTAACAGGTATAAAAAGTAAAAAATTAAAAGTGTTTAATTATATAAACTGTATTTAGCTATCAGTTAAAAGTCTCTATTTTAATTCATCATCACCTAAATGCTAATGATCGTGACCCACAAGAGATGTTCCATAGCCATTGTCATGAAAGACTCTTCTCCATCTTTCAAACCTTCCTTTAGTTCGTTTATAGGGAAAAAAATCTTCCTGTAGCTCTCCGACCTTCAATTTTACTATTGACTTGAGGGTTCTCCATGTTTTTCCAACTCACCGTGCAGTATGTTTAACGAACTGGAGATCCGGTCTGAGACATAACGTTGACAGTCACTCAGGAATACCCAATTCTTCCAGAGTAAACACTATTTTTGTTTTATCGATCAAAAGTCACATTTTCAGGCACACAGCCTCAATTCGGTAAGATACTCACTAATATCTGCTATTGACTTGGCTACGAGTGAAATGTCATTAAATTATCTTTGAATATACTTTTTCATACGATTTATATATTTCCGATCCTACCTTTTTTATTAAACTATCCCTACAAAAGTTTGAAAAGTTAAGGAAATAATATGCAACCCTGACGAACACCTTTCCTTACACAAAATTGTTCAGATTGAATATCGTTTACCCAAACTGAACAAAACTTCGCTGATATAATTGTTTCATGGGTGATGCGAGATAAGCAATTGCACGTATATCCAATAATACTTTCCAGCATATTTCCTGACTTCATACAATTGAAAGCTTTCAAGATCCGTAAAACAGTAACTTATTTACTTTAAAGGAATCGTATTGATTGTGTAAGTATTTTATCAACTTTGCGATAGACCATTGAACATGTTGCCGCTAATACAGACATCATAACATTTTATATGTACATTGGCAAAGTATGCCTAAACCAGTAAACATAATTCATCCTACTGAAGGGCAAATGTGTTTATCGTTTATAATAAATCAATTATTGTGCTTTCAGATGTTCGCTCCATACAGAAGTGGGTTAATACATAGTGCTATGTTGTTATACTGATCTGGGTAATCGAGGACTAAATGTTGCGTGTCAGATACCACCCGACTTGTATTATAAAATATTGGATAAAATGAAATAAATGTACTTAAAAATATTTATTGCTTTCAAACAAAACCTCATATTGTTCCATCGAGGATATAATCTTGTTATTTTTTCCACATTTTCAAAACTGGATTCTAATAATTTTATTGGTATTGATTAAACCTTTTCTTATTTTAATCCCTTTTTTTAAATAAGGTAAAATAATCTTAGCCTATTATATTTGATATGACTTTTCAATGGGTCACTTACGATTTTTGATATCTTTCAAAGTGAGTTAATAATTAATTGTTGTACATGATACAGCATCCATACATTCATGCTATCACGCTTTTCTCCGTGTCTTATGTTTAGAAAGAAAACTTGATTTACAAGAGATTTAAAATTGATTTGAAAGAAATTTGTTTTGAAAATTTTGTTTTCTACATATCGATTTTCGTTATTTTAAATATTGCAAATCATGCTCTAGTCATTGCCAATATTATTTTATTGTAATAATTTATATATTTATTTATTTCAGTTGACAATACAGCCTAAGCCCAATTACATTGGAATAATGATCATTTGAGTAATGTTACCAACCTTTGTTTTATGTCGCGTGGCATAAACTTGCCAATATGTCTTTTTTTATATAAAGTTGATTTACGAGAACCCACAACTTATTTGTGAAAGCACATGAACAATGCTGATAACAAGTTAATAGTTTTGAATAATAAGAAGGTATTGTTTCGTGATTTATGTTGAATATATTATATTTAGATGACATAAATTAAAGGAGTCGTATTTCGCTTTGTATATTATCGTTTTGAAATTAAAATAAAACAGTATATCACAAAATTGATTGCAACGATTCTTCACAATTATCATAAAAAAGTTTTTATATCCTATTTTTTAAATATCAACATCCATTTGGTTTTGACATGGGGAGAGAATGGACGAAATTTGTACTTTTTTTAGTGGAGATCATTTGGCTTTTTTATCCAGGTAAATTTTTTTCCCTACCACCCCTGATTATAATCTACTAATACAAAATATTCTACACAAAATAAAGTATTAGGTACAAATAATTTACAGGGTATTAAGTCTAAACCCCTAAATTATTTGTACCTTTTTTGGGCATAGTTTATTTCGCTCTTGATTATCAAGGGTGGGGGAGGGAAAATAGCCTGGATGAAAAAAACTAAAAAAAAATTAAAATATCAGGAAAAAATTAAAACATCAAGATAAAGTAAATTAACAGTATGAAGTAAACAATAAGAATAACAATAAAAAGTAGTATCATTTAAGTTCTTTAAGGAATTTTAACAAACTCGAATCAATGCCATTTTCATAAATAATATAAAACTGGTTGTGTAACCTTTTAATCTGGAAAATCACAAAATGTAAATGAACTTACTAAGTTGAAAGGTTAAAAAATAAAACCTACTTCGTAATATAGTTTTAATCCCTACAATAATTATTTGATCACAAAATTTTCCATAAATGTTTGTTGTTTTAGTTTCCTCTAAAGCAGTGATTCTTAACCGGGGCGCCAGCGCCCCTTTGTGGGTGTTTTAGAGGTCTGGCGGGGCGTTTATAAATTTTTAGCATTTAGGGGGCGCTGCAGGAGTTCGAGTGGGCGTTGTGTCAATATAGAAAAATAAGGTATACTCAATTGGTGCGTACACTGCACACATCACCATTATAAATAATTGCGTATACGATCGCGAATAAAATATCGCGATCGGGTTACCACGTTGCGTCTGACAGTTTAGTATTTCCTTCATCTTATTTAGTAGAAAGGGGTTTTAGCGCAGTAATGCATATATTACAAAAATCACGAAATCGATTAAAAATAAGCCAAAGAGGAGATTTGAGATTATATTTAACTAAACTTGAAAATAATATTACGAAATTGGCGCAATAACATGAGGCTCAAGGATCTCATTAACATTTTTTTATTTTTTAATAAAAATTTCATATTTCATATCGAATTATTTACTTTTTTTATTGAAATAATATTAAAACCCAATAAATACATAATGTTTATAAAAATAATATTATTTTTATTTGTAGTACGAAATCAATTGCATAAAATACTTACATAGAGAAAAATGTAAATTTTAAATTTCGTTTTTTTTTTTGGAGGGGTGGTTAGTTTTACTGTGGTAAAGGGGGTGATTCTTTCAATACGGTTAAGAAACACTGCTCTAAAGTCTTCAGACTCATGCTGTTGTACTTTTCAAAAATTTCACATTTGTGGGACGCTCATTGGTTTCATCTGATGTTTATCTCTCACGCTATTGCCTCCAACATTTGTACATGGCATATAGTCAATGGGAATCACTATTCTTTCGTTTGGATCCACCACTATTATTTTTAATTAAACCGTAACTGGGATAACAATTTACTTATTTGAAGACACAAATAATCAAACCGTAACTACGCCAGCCCTACACATGGACGAACATATAACTGATCTTATACGGTTTGATTACATTTAGGTAATAATAATGAATGACGAAAGAATGACTAAGCGAGTGAGTATACAAGTCAGAAGTGCAAAGTGTGCATGGAAGAGATGCACCGAGGATAATGGGGCTGGAAAATTAAATATTTTATTTTAGACTACTTTATTTTACATTTGATATACGAGTAGGTGTTACTCAATTACATGAAATAAAATCCACTGTCCAAGAAAAAAATTGATACTCATCACCCTGTAAAGTAAATTCATTATATTTAGAATAGTTATTTAGGAGCTCAATCCTCAATTTATTCTCTGAGATATGGATGATATCAATATTAGAAAATTAATTCAACAAAGTCATTTCATGTGCAGGTTATGATGCTCGTTAGTGCTGTTCGTAAATGCGGCATCGATTTTTTTAAATTCTCGATGACATAAATAATTATCAGAAAAAATAAATAAAGTAAGTCAATCAACAACGGGCTCGCTATTTTTCCTTTTAACTATTTGTATGTGTAAAAACGGGCGCCTAGATCTCTTTTACCATACCCGTTAAAACAATGTGGGATAGTCACGGATAAAATCAATTCTCTTTTAAAGTAGGTGTCACAGAAATATTTTTTGGACTCGCTCAACTATCAGAGAGTTCAGAATTCCTCTTAGGTTCCACATGATTCAGAAGCGCTCCGATCTATAGTGAACCAGTGAATTGTATAGATATCTCATAACAACGCAACCACCGAGTGCCCAAGAGACAAATCCCCGATTTTCATTTGCAGGTAAAAATAAGCCAATACAATTTAACCAAAAAAAATCAGATGGTTCTCCGATTCATATATTTTTTTCTATTCAGGAACTACGTTCCATCGTTTTCATGGGATTGAAAGGAATCTGTTTATCTTGGTAATGTCTCACCTGCTCTTCTGAATAAGAACAATGGTCGTGGTAGAAACTTTAATGAACCAACATATATAGACTGGAAACTTTAGCATTAAACTTTCTTCCGCTGCAATAGAAAAACTTGGACCATTTGACTTGAAATATTAAAGTGCTTCGAATAAAGCTATGCACTTTTTTTAAGTTTGCAGAGAACAGTACAGACTTTCGACGGTAAATGTAACACTGAGATACTTAGCCAAACAAATTTGGTTTAATCTATCCAAACAATTCGTTTGCAAAGATTGAAACTTGAATTTTCTTGCTGTAATTAGCTTTTGACATCTTTATTCACTGTACTTACGACCTCCGTGGCTAAACTGGTAAGAAGTTTGACTTCTACCGGGGGATTTCGGATTCAATACTCAACGGTTACCGATTTTTTTAACGTTACGTTGTTGCCTCTTCATGTGCGGGGCAGCATGGCCAAAAAGTGCGTTGACGAACTGCGAGTTTTGCACCTACTTAAGTGGTTTTAAATTAATGGGACTGGATACAATGATGTTTGCCGTCCCCGCTCTTTAATATGTCCTAACCATCAGTTAGGGTATGTTGAAGGGTACCACATGAATGGTAATTTAAATCACTGAATTTTCGAGCAATTAAATAAGAAAAGAGATGAATCCACTCCCTGAGATCTAAAAGCTATGAATACTGTGTTTTAGTCCTGGCTTCATTCTTTATAAAACTGACGAATATTTCACAATTATTATTATTTTATTAGCAAATAATTTAAAAAACATTCTCCTTACACCCTAAGAGCATTCTAAAATATATATAAGATGGCTCATCAGTGCTTGTGATAAAATACTTTTGAAGAATTATTTTATGAGTGACTTAAAATTGGTTTTCTTATTCTTAATGAATATAATTTTTAGTGAGGGATGAATATTAACTGAAAGCTGAACTATTGGGCAAGAGGAAGAAAAACGCTCGGACATGGTTCGGGCATCTAGAATAAATAATCGAAGATATACTAAAAAAAAACACAAAACAAATACATATTGCAAATGTAGGCGAAGAAGACCCAAGGAAAATATGGTTCGATTAAGAAGAGCAAAGAAAATATAATTGACTCGAGTGATTAATATTTTGAAAGAAGCAAGTACTCGTATAACATGTTTGAGAGATCGATAATGTTGTTTTAGTAGATATATGGATGGATATAGAGTAGGTGAAATATGAGTGTAGCAAAAATAAAATCTTGCGCTCTTACCTCTTTGCCTACCTCGATAGGAAAATTACGTGATGGTATATACGAGTATATTTGTATGAATAAAGCACTCAGTATTTATTTAGGATTTAAATTTTTTTACAAATAAAACTAGGATATAACGTCCTGTTGATGAATCAATAAATAAATAAATGTTCATCTATCTCCTTCGCTTGCAGCATATTTTATAAAAGAACATGACTAAGAAATTTTTGTCTCGCATTTTGTAATTTTCATGCTTCAACTACTAATTTGTCATCGCATACAAAAATCAACAAACATGCCAAAAATACGAATATGTTAAAATATTATCCAGTTAACTCAAGTATTGCACTTTCAGACCACACACCAAATGCAAATTTGTCAAAACAACAAACAACAAATTGCAAGCATCTATTACATTTTCTGCGAAACTTGAATGCGGTCAAATTATTGTAGTTAGCTCTTACAAATATTCACCTATCTCAGTTGGTTATATAACTCTTGAAGAGATTTAATCTCTAGATCAACTTTATCGAGCCCTTAGGCTGTATTATTGTTGCACTGAAAATTACTTTCAACCATGAAATACATATATTTAGAAAGACTATGTCTAAAAAAATAATCCTGAAGTATTCACTCTTATCTTTACGGATTTCACAACAGAAGTTATTGCAATTCACCACCAATTTATGTTTTTATACATTCTGGTTAAATATGTGGCGACCGTATGCGCGGTCACTGAACCCACGAGACGAAGTTTGCCCACCTTAACAATGCGAGACAAACAATGCCAAAGTCCACGCGATCGGTCATTCAACTCACTACCAGTGAAGATCGCATTCCATGAGGAAAGGAGAGGGCAACACATCTTTCGCGCTGTCTCTCAAAACAAAAGGATACCTTCCGACAATAAATATATTGTAAGCGCAAAGACGAGACAGCGATATATCTCGTGCGCATTCCCGCACACGTTCAAAAATCAGTATAAATACCGACGTTTGTCAATAAAATTCCTCTTTACACATTCCGATTTCGACAAGTTTTTATTTATCAACAATCATCCTCATCATCTTTCCTTTAAGGAACAATCGTTCCTAAAAATATAATAAATTATCCCTACAATTAATTAAACATGAATACTTATGGAGTTCATCGTTGCTGGGCCTCATAGTCGAGAATCAATTCAACTCGAAAGCAAAGCTATGCCGTGGAGTTTGTATTTTTAAGTGAGTGCGCCGTTGCCCACCAGCACACTCACCGGTCACAACACTGTACTGGTTCCCATGACACACCTGAAGTGAGACGATCAAAGCACACCAAAGAATAGATAATACCAATGTTATAGATATTCTTATACCCCCGAATACTAGGCGGAAAAAATACCTTTGTCATTCGAAGGGAGTGGCATAGTGCGGGATTCGAACCGGCAACTTTCAGGGTTAAGCCAGTTTTACGGCCGAGATACGTCTGGAAAAGACAGCTGAGAATTCTTACTGAGGAGCCGCTCGGACTGCTATTACAAAAGTAAACCAATCAATGAATTTAATCACATTGCGCTTTTCAATTAACTAAGTCACACAAAACTGACATTCATTCGTTGTTGGCGAATTTACTTAATATGTTTCTTACAGGTTTTAGTCTTCTGAAACTCCAGATCTTGTTAACATTAAAATGATAACTTTACGATTCAAAACATATTATCGTCTGCAATGTCAAACTCTGTCAAAAGCCCATTAGCAGCGTGTAAATAGCTCAAGAGCGAGAGACGTCCCACTGACCGGGGTGCAGCGAAGCCGGGCTAATTATACCTGCAGCAGAAATAGATCTTCTTTTTCGGCCAATGTTTTAGCTCAGCTCTTATCTCAGCCGAGAGGTGATCCCTATTATGTGCTAGTTGATGGACACAATTCTCTGTCAAATGTATCAAATAAATAGAAATATTTTGATCAATTCCGTTAATTAACTGCTTACATAGCGATTAGATAAAAAAACATTTAGAAATCAATATCGAGTGCGTAGGTGTAATGTCACGGTTTATCAACAATAATATCCTGCTGAAACTGAAATATCGAGAGCGCACCTTAACCGGACCTTAATGTCAATTTTTTCAACAACACCCTGCCGACACCGGAATATCGAAAGCATACCTTAACCGGACCGTAATGTTACAGTTTATCAACAACATCCTGCTGACACCGAAATATCTAGAGCATACCTTAACCGGACCGTAATGTCACGGTTAATCAACAACATCCTGCCAATACTGAAATGTTCGTTAATAAAGCATAGTTTGATCGATTACTTACGAGTATGTTTTATGACGTCTTGTTATCAGCCAAAATAACTTTGTTTATGCATAAAAAAGGAAGTTTCTAAGACCTTCGATGTTACGTTTTTTTTCAAGATCATACCATAAAGTCCCACTCAAAGAACATGGCAACATATCATAACACCCACATTCTTTATAAATAAATAATTGTTCCACATTTTGCACAAGTTTCCGTTTACGGTATTTTTTCCACCGTAATATACTTAAGACGAAGAAATTTCTTACTAATGAATATTATTTTAATAAAATAACTATTTTAAAACGTGGAGTTAAATTAGTCAATAAACGTAAACTATTACTATTGAATGTACAACATCACTTAAGTTATCACTGAATGTGTACTGGCGTTAACTATTCACATTCCCTGATAAAAGTGTACTAAAACTGCTCGTCATTAGTGAACGTTCTAGAATATAAACACCCATTCACAGCTGTGGTTCTTGCACTTTGAAATACGAGGCTGAAATGTAAATGCAAGAAGAATGGCGTTTTACGCGCATCAAAACGTCATAAAACTTTGAGTTGCTGCAATAGATCAAAAATGAATTATGCAATAAATAAAAAAGTTTTGTCAATCGTTTTATTTTAAAGTAAACTTTCCCCAACAGCAGCTAGTAAAGGTTAACAAACACTGTATAAGGTTTGCAATATTTAGTGTATGTGGATTTTTATTTCAAACGGGGGATTTTTGCCACATTCATTGATTTATTTAATGAAGGTGTGCATTCGCTATTAACCTCTGTATCCTAAACCCATGTTTTAAAGGAATAAACTAGATTTGCGTTGAGTCCCATTCCCGAGTTTTCTCGTGATCAATATCTCTTCCAAAAACGACGTATTACTGACATCTAGTAAATATTTTTATAAACAATTCAACCTATTAACGATATTCTCCTAATTTCTAAAATAGGTTATACCTTCCAAGATAATGAAAATACACATGAATTGATTTTGCAGTGAAATGTCAGATCTTGCAGATTTTGACATATGAATCTGTAAACCAGTTACAACATCCGTGTTCAAACAGATTAAATAATTTGCAGAATCCTCCTAGGTTGTAAAAAATCGTGTCTTAATATGTGTTGATATACTCGTATATTCCAACACCTGAGAAAAAATAAAAATCTCTGTACAACTTGGTGGATACATATAAAGCACAAGAATAGAAGTGAGACCTGGTACATGTGGAAGGAGTGTAATGTAGTCCTTCACAAAGGAGAATGTTGATTTAATGACCAAATTTAACAAAATTTATTTAAATATTATACATAAATATAAAATGTTTCTTTGAAATATTCCTTATATTTGCATAGATATAGCAATTTTAATCAGCTCCCCAAAAAATCCGAATTCCTCAAAAACAAACGAAAACTGGAAAAAGTTGTTTTGATTTTATTCGGATCTTGGAGTGTTAATTATTTACATTCATTTTACAATCCACACTCACTGTAACATAATTAATTAATTAATAATTAATTAATTGAATTACTTTAAATTTTAAACAATAAATTCATTACATATTTTACTGAATTTAGACAAAGAAAAAAAGCTTAATCGAAAAATCATAGCGAACTTATTTCTCAATTTTATCTCAACCCACTTCCCAAACTTGGCCTCCCTTGGCACGTAGTTTTAACAAGATTATTGAGAAATAAAGCCTCCTAGCTTACTTATGATATTAAAGGGGAAATTCTCCGAGACTCTGCAACACAACGGGAGCATTACTGCGGAATGGTAGGGTATTCTGTTTGATGGTTAAATAAATAGTGAGACTGTTAAGATTTTGCTTTCCGAGAAGTAACTTTGAAATGTGTTTCAACCTATCAAACCGACGCTACATTTTTGGAATATTCTGAGAGAGAAATTTGGCCTGAGATAGACATCGCTGATTTATTTAGATAATCCTAATAATTGTATTAACAGTATTCATGTTTATTAAGTGGAACACATAAGATTTATCTCCAAATTATTTGACCTTCGTGGCCTAGTTGGTAAGACACTTGACTTCCATCCGGATTTGATTCCTGATGGTACCCGTAAAAAATTGCACAGCCTGGTAAAATAGTCAGGTAACAAACAATACTTGCACTCGTCAATTACGTATGTGAGTGTTGTTGTTTCTTATCTTCGTATTACCAATAAGTGCAATGACGAACCGTGAGTTCTGTGCGTACTCAAGTGGCTTTAAACATAAAGGCTTGATTACTGAGGTTGACAACGTTGTTTCCCGATCATCAATATGTCCGAATTACAAATTCAGATTTGTTGAAGGATAGCATACGGAAGAAAAAAAATCTCCATATCTATGAGTAATATTTTAGTCCTCCTCATTTGTTAAAAAAATATGTTATATGATTAAAAATTAATAATCAACCTTCATTCATATCGTCACGTTATTTTACTGGTATGTCGCTGGAGAGAACAGATCACCAAATTTTCCCTTCGCCTCCACCTTCCATAAAACTTATTAAATAGTTTCTTCATTTTCTCATTCACCTAATCCAACAACACTTATCTCATTCTTCCTCACTCCTACTCTCGCTGAAATTAAATCATTTTAATAAATTCAGTAAATAAAGAGTTATTATAATATTTTTTAATTTTTTAAAGAATATACGCACTAAAAGTTTTGACAAACATATTTAAAAGAAGTGACACATAACTTAACCTTTGCGATGCTCATACCCTCCGTGGCCTAGTTAGTACGATACTAATATTCATAGGTTGCGAGCTAGATTCTCGCTAATACCATATATTTTTTTTAAAAGATTCTAGTATAATTTCTACTTAAAGCCTCTTTAACATATTTTTGATTGGCAGTAAGAGATTTTCACGTTCCAGTAAACAGCCAGGATAAATTGCCGTAGCCAAAAAAAAAAGTACCATTATAGTTTTTCATTACACTTTCGTTGTATGCAGTAGAAACTGGTGTGTTTATCACCAAATGGCAATCTATTCCAACTACTCAGAAAAAACTTTAAAGAGGCCTAAAGGGAAAATCACACAGGAACCCTTTAAGAAATGGTGTACCGACGTGAATGGATCCCGCAACCCACAGGCTGGAAGCCAAGTGTCTTACCAATTAGGCCACAGAAGTCGTTCTTTTCACTTTTTTTGTCATACTTGTTCTTTTCACCTCTGAATAAAGATTTTAGTTCTTACTTGTTCTTTTCACCTCTGAATTGGGATTTTGGTTCTTACTTGTTATTTTCACCTCTGAATTGGATTTTTTTTTCATAATTTGGTGATTTTATTAAATACGATTTCACCACTTCATATGCCATTAAGTGAAGGTTTACTAATGTTGTAACCATTCATTTCATTTACAATTTAAGGTCCATGTTAATGGAGTATTTGCCCTACTTAAATTAATTTAAACAAATAAAATGATGGTATTCGCATGGTCCCTGGGTACGCTTAATATCCTTTGAATAACAACCGTTTCAAAATATCTCGACCAATGTAATAAGGGTATCAAAGGTTCAGGTAAAGCACATCTATTTTTTTATCATTAATTATTCATTTCTTGAATGCATGAAATCAACAATATTATGTGTATTTAAAAAAAATATGCGTTTATCAGCTTCTTACTAGCCTGAGATTATGTTCTTAAAAGACTGACGATCCTCCTATACTTTGTTACTTTCTTATTTTTCGTTATGTTTTGTAAAGAACATAACGTGACTATTGGACTTGATCAAGCGTGTACTAAAGAAATGTTCTTTTTGTCTTTCATTCTATCCATGATATACGCAATATACGGGACCAGAACCACATTCCATGGCACCTATCTTCGTACTTTATGTTTCTTTCAATGTCCACGTTTCGGTATCATAAAGCGATAGAGTATCCTTCTATTTTCCCTAGGATCCCCAATCCTTTTATTATATCTTTCGATATGATAATATGGCTGAAAAACCTGAAGATTTGAAGATGTATTAAGATAAACGTTGTTGAATTTAAAGTTCTTTCAGATTCGATGAATTTGGTCTCCATCCTATCCATGATGCATGCAACTTACGGGACCAGCACCACATATCCAAGTCAACTATCATCTCCAAGGCACCTATAGTATACAAACAAAATCAATGACATGTTTCGTTATCATACAGAAAGAGAAGAAAATCAGTGTTGTTAAATGTTTTACTTTGAGAGACCTTGAAATGTCCTTGTCATTTTTTAAATTCTTAAGCGTATAGTTGAAAATTTGATAACATAAAAATACAAAGAACACTTTCATAACTTCACCACCTCCGCTGCATACATATCTACACACATATCGTTTATCATTGAATTTTTCAGTATTTTACTAATGTTAAATTTACACAGCTATCAAAAATGAACGGTAATTCCAACTGCAGTCAAAAGTTATCGAAAATGTTGATATTTACTTATTTTAATAACAATTTATGATATGAAAATATAATCGTTATTACCAAGTTTGTACCTGTGTCCCATAACGGTTACAGTTTGCTTCTCTCGGTGGGAAAAACAACCTCCCCACAATATCTTTAAAAATCCTTTCCCATTGCAACTTGTGACGGTTTTGTATTCATCATCATTCCTGTCGTACCGCGTTCAGGAGGGTCGTGATCTACATATGAGATGTCGGTGTAACGGTATGTCACCACTCTTAACGGTCACTTGCTATTAACATGACAGTGTAAAGGTTACCTCTAGTAAATTCCTTCTCCTGATCACTCCATGTTCAACATTTTTTCCAGGTTATATGGCTTACATCTGAAAATGCGCCTGAAGAACTGTAGGATACGCTGAAAGCATATTAAAGACGTACCGTCACATTTAACTCTTGAAGTATGGAGACGTTCGTTCTATTGGCAATCCACATGATTCTCAGCATCCAATGTCAAAACCACATCTCAAAAGAATCAATTATTCCACATCTTTGACTTTTCTGCACATATTTCAGCACTATTCGAGACGATAGAAAATATCTTCCATTATAAGGATGATATTAATACTTTAATTCATAGTCTTGCATAATTACAAAATTTTGAATTCTAGTCTTAAAATTTCGTGATATATATTTCAAGTCGGACGTCATACGCTCCAATTTTTAAGTAAAGCAATTTGAAAAAATATATAATTTAATTTTTTTAATATTAGGACTAAAATATACAAAGCACAACCTTGCCGGATGTTAGCAAAATTGAATTATGTGACTCCCTTAATTAAGGAAACTATGACCAATTTAACTTTAAATACTATTATTTTATAGACTGTGTTTATGTGAAGCTTAATTCGAGTACGAATTTTGAATATTTCAAATATGTTTAATTTATCATGTTTGTGTTTATATAAATTCACCATTGTTCATACTTAGACATCGTAAGCAATAGCATTTCCCAAAGGTATAATATTAAAGGCACTCACCTGATGAACCCTACAACAGGAATACTAACAACCATCTATCTAACTAAGAGTAGATCCTCAAATATACAAATGTAGGTCCTTACAGAAAGCTACTTACACAGAGATTTGGTTAACTTCACCGAAGCAGGTAAATTCAATTTCGCCACAGGACTCACTCACGTCCCATTTAAAATTGCAAACGCTAAATGACAACTGAAAATTCAATTTAGAACGAACAAGTTCCGTATTTCACATTTGTCTAAAAGCTCTTTCAGCGACGCTAACTGGTATTATAACATATGAGTGAAAAATCACGATTGACATAAATGTTTCGTGGCGGGAAAACATGATTTCGAGTTTCATTTCACCTTTCAGCAAATCTTATGAGTTTGAAATTTGTATTGGATTGTATTGTACTTTAGTTGTGCACATTACGAATTAATGAGTTTATTGTCGTGTGACAAACCAACAAAAAAATGGCCTAAGTGAAAATAATTATAGAACCCTAAAAAAAAGTCGTGGAGCCAATGGATATCAAACCAATACTCCCTAGCCTGGAAGACAGGTATCTTATCAACTAGGTCGTGGATGTTGTCACAATTGTCTGTTATAAGAAATGGTTGCTTTGAATAAACTAGTCACAGGGTTATTCCATATTTCGTATTACCCGATACATAGTGTATTAAATATAGTCACTGGGTTGTTTCATATTTCGTATAACCCGATACATAGTGTATTAAATATAGTGTGGACATTGATAAATAATCGACGTGGATGCGATAAACTAAAGAAAAAATTATATTCACAATGTACTATCTATACATACATACCATCACGTTATTTTATTCAAGACAGAGGGTAAAGCGCCATATTTCCCAATCACGACATACTTCCTTTGATTCCTCCACATCCATACATTTTTTTTAACCTGGCGAGTTTATTGTCATGGGGGAATCTCTTCCGGCCAACCAGAAATGTGTTTTAATGGGCCCTAAGTGAAAACCAGTCTGGATTCCTTTTTTTATCTGCGTTCTAGCGGGGATCAAATCCGCAACCTCTAGATCGATAGACAAGCGTCTTACCACCAGGCCACGGAGGTCGTCTTTACATCTTCTCATATAGACCGTTCAGTGTATTTTATTACTTACCTACCTTTCTTTTTAACGTGCTTACAGAGTAAATGCGATGGAAACCTTCACTAAGAAGAATACGTGGTGTGACGATGTTTGACTGAATAAAATAAAACAATCACTTA